>SJYT01067337.1:0-25633 GCA_006410635.1 Cephalophus harveyi | reverse complement strand
GGGATTACTGTGATATTGAATGGTTTGCCTTGGAAACAAACAATGATCATTCTGTCGTTTTTGAGATTGCATCCAAGTACTGCATTTCAGAGTCTTTTGTTGACCATGATGCCTACTCCATTTCTTCTAAGGGATTCCTGCCCACAGTAGTAGATACAATGGTCATCTGAGTTAAATTCACTGCTGATTCCTAGAATGTCAATGTTCACTCTTGCCATCTCCTGTTTGACCACTTCCAATTTGCCTCGATTCATGGATCTAACATTCCAGGTTCCTATGCAATGTTGCTCTTTACAGCATCGGACCTTGCTTCTATCACCAGTCACATCCACAGCTGGGTATTGTTTTTGCCTTGGTTCCATCCCTTCATTCTTTCTGGAGTTATTTCTCCACTGATCTCCAGTAGCATATTGGGCACCTACTGACCTGGGGAGTTCCTCTTTCAGTATCCTATCATTTTGCCTTTTCATACTGTTAATGGGGTTTTCAAGGCAAGAATACTGAAGTGGTTTGCCATTCCCTTCTCCAGTGGACCACATTCTGTCAGAACTCTCCACCATGACCCGCCCGTCTTGGGTGGCCCCACACAGCATGGCTTAGTTTCACTGAGTTAAACAAGGCTGTGGTCCATGTGATCAGATTGACTAGCTTTCTGTGATTATGGTTTCAGTGCGTCTGCCCTCTGATGCCCTCCCGCAACACCTACCGTCTTACTTGGGTTTCTCTTACCTTGGACATGGGATATCTCTTCAGGGCTGCTCCAGCAAAGCACAGCTGCTGCTCCTTACCTTGAAGAAGGGGTATCTCCTGACCACCCCTCCTGACCTTGAATGTGGAGTAGCTCCTCTCGGCCCTCCCCGCGCAGCCACCACTCCTTGGACGTGGGGTAGCTCCTCTCGGCCACAGCCCTTGATAGTAGTAACATACACAGTACTAACACTTCTGGTTAGACTAAAACATATACTTCTCATCAGTACTATTCATCCGTTCCCCTACTATTCACTGGGTGTACAAGCATTCATGCTAGAGAGGTAAACAAAAGGCCTACACCTCATTGTCCTATATCCAAATTAGGTTTATTAATTTTTTGACTCTAGACCAGATAGAATGTTGGGCACATCTTACCTCATTTGATCCATAAAAGAACTAGACAAATACAGAGGCCACAGAGATAAAGTGAATGGCTTAGAGCCAGTCTAATAGCTAATAAAAGGTAAGGTATGGATTTGAACTTGATTTTCAAATCAAGTTCTATCCTTTTTACAGTATCTTAGTAGCATTAACACATTGTTAGAGGTCATCTTTAGGCTCTTCAGCCAGGCCATAAAGCCCCATTGTTAGGCAAGAAATAGCAAAAAAAGTCTCACCTTCCTAATCAAAATGATTAATTTTATTTCAAAAAAAATTTGCAGTTACACTGGGTAACTGTAAATCAAGATGCATCTGATTTCCATCTGGTTACCAGGCAGTCATCTCATATGTGAACAGTTTAAAAATCCATCTTTATTTTAAATTTTTTATGGATTCATTTGCTCTCCATGAAAGTCCAGGTTACAGTTTCAGTGGCTATTACCATATCACTAAAGACAATACCACTCCCCAGAGAGCCAACTTCTAACAAAATGAGGACAAGTGTAAAGAATTAATAACTCTAGCAATTTAGGCATCTTCTGTTTGCAAAGAAATTTCTCTCCCTGCTCTATAAGAACTTATTCTACAAGAGCCAGCTCTCTTGGAGCAAAATTGATCATGACCTTACAGAGAATATTGTTACAGCTGGCATTATGCTGCCCAAGGACTGGAGACCAGGTAGCTTGAAAAACAAACCCAGATGATAAAGGTATATGTCAAATCTTATTGTGAAGCCTCATTAATTGTAAAAAGGAGGAAAATATAAAGAAATGAGCTGTTCTCTGATGTTAAAAAATCTGTACTAAGTTCATGTGTTTTAAATCTCTCTTCTTCCAAATATAATTATATTTTAAACTTATTGTCCATGTTTATCTGTGAATGAGACCAATTGAGCTATAATTTGGGGTTTAAGAAAGGCAAAAGAAAATCAGTTATACGGGGAAAAATAGCAGTGGCATTAGAGAGCCAATTCCATCCAACTCAACAACAATAATTAAATATACTTTTGTCAGAGATCTCAATCAATGAAAATCCTTAAAGCACATATGCAGAGTGTAAATTGTTTCTTGGATTGTTACCAGGTTGTATTGAATGCAAACTCAAACACCACTTAAGTCTGGTAGTTAAAACTCTATCAATAATAGGTCAAGAAATATTATCTCACATTGTCTTTAACATGCGTATAAAATAATATTTTAATAAGAAATACTCATAATGTACTGCTGCTGCTGCTGCTAAGTCGCTTCCGTCATGTCCGACTCTGTGCGACCCCATAGACGGCAGCCCACCAGGCTCCCCCGTCCCTGGGATTCTCCAGGCGAGAACACTGGAGTGGGTTGCCATTTCCTTCTCCAATGCATGAAAGTGAAAAGTGAAAGTGAAGTCGCTCAGTCGTGTCCGACTCCTAGCGACCCCATGGACTGCAGCCCACTAGGCTCCTCCGCCCATGGGATTTTCCAGGCAGGAGTACTGGAGTGGGGTGCCATTGCCTTCTCCGATATATACACTACTATATGTAAAATAGATAGCTACTGGGAAGCTACTGCACAGCACAGGGAGCTCAACTCAGTGCTCTATGAGAACCTGGAGGAGTGGGATCGGGGGAGAAGTGAGTAGAGTAGGAAGGAGGCTCAGGAAGGAAGGGGTATATGTATACATATACTTGATTCACTTCATTGTGAAACTAACACAACATTGTAAAGCAATTGTGCACCAATAAAGAAAAATAATAACAATTATATTCTCACTCTGGAGAAGGAAATGGCACCCCACTCCAGTACTCTCGCCTGGAAAATCCCATGGATGGAGGAGCCTGGTGGGCTGCAGTCCATGGGGTCGCTAGGAGTCGGACATGACTGAGCGACTTCACTCTCACTTTTCCTTTCATGCATTGGAGAAGGAAATGGCAACCCACTCCAGTGTTTCTGCCTGGAGAATCCCAGGGATGGGGGAGCCTGGTGGGCTGCCGTCTCTGGGGTCGCACAGAGTGGGACACGACTTGGGTGACTTAGCCCCAGCAGCATGTGCTCACTCCTGCTCAGTCTCAGTTGTAGCTGACTCTCTGGTACCCCACGGACTGTAGACCACCACCACTGTAGGCTCCTCTGTCCATGGACTTTTCCAGGCAAAAATATTGGAGTGGGTTGACTTTTCCTACTCCAGGGAATCTTCCTGACCCAGGGATCAAAGCTGCATCTCTTGCATCTCCTGCACTGGCAGGCAGATTCTTTACCACTGAGCTACCTGGGAAGCCCTAATTATATTCTAATAAAGAAAAACTACAAAAATAAGTTTTCAAAAATGGACGTGTTAAATACATGCTGCAGAGTGCAGACAAAATCCAGTTAACATTATAATTGCTTTGATATGCTTTGATATCAATGGGATTAGTGTGGAGTGGCTGTCACAGGGCAAAGATGACTTTGGTACCCAACTGGCATAGCGAGAGTGACCATGGTTTGCCCTGGACAGCCCTGGTTTGCCACAGTTACTAATAGGTCCCCTTTTCACGTTCACATGTATTCCCATTTGGACAACAAATTATAGAGTCACTTTATTTCTAACTGACTCTCCCGTCTGCACAGACTTCACTGCTTGCCAATTTACAGATTGAGCTGGGAATCCTGCCATGCAGAGAGAAAAGAGTGATGAGTATAGATCTCAGGGTCCTCTGATTAGGGAAACCATAGCGTAAATCAATAGTCACAGCAACACCACCTTAGATCTCCACCATGAATACCTGAGATTTATGGATTTTTTTTTCAATTTCTAATTAATTTTTTACAGAGGATAAATACAGTCATCATCACCAGATGACAAATGATGAAGCAGAAATAAAGAAAAGCTAGTTAAGAAGCATCTGACCACCTACTTGATGATGAGCAAATCATAGGTGGGAATAAAAACACCTAAAAAATAAAATGCATTGTTCTATCTTTGGAACATTTAGAATTTATTGTGGGGAAGCCTAGGCTAATGGGAAAGAAAAGAAAGTAAAAAGCAGTAAATGACAAATGTACACTGATATGATGCCTAAGTGTTGAAAGAGCTCCCTCAAGGTTACATAATAAATATGTGTCAGAGTTAAAAATACAGGGAGTGGATGGAAAATAAACATGTATCGAGCACATGGTATGCACTAGCTTTAGATCTCATTTCCCTTAATTCTCATTACAAGCCCTATAAAGGCAATAAGGGTTTCTTTACCGATGAGGTAATACATCTTAGGAGGGTAAGTTGCCTGATGTCACAGAGTACACACATCGGACACCCCCAAAAAGTCCATGTTCTCTCTCCCCTATACTGTGTGAGTTGCCCTCATTTCTCATAGCCCAGGGCAGAAATTGGCCAAAATGAGGCATTCTATGAATGTCTAAACTCAAAGGAAATAAACTCAAAATTGCACAAAATAGAATACAGACAGAACAAACAAAATAAGACAATTACATGTGTGTACATTTTAACTCTCAAGAAATGAAAGAAAACTGCTTCTCCATGTTTCCAAAAAGAAATTCCCATGCAGTGTTGTATGCTTAGGAAATCAAAATGAAAAGAGATTGTGTAGAAATACATACTGAATCAAAAAGTCTTTGTGCAACTGATTATGATGTATTCTCTCAGAAGACTCCCCCACAGAATGGAGTACTGGGTACACAATAGAGTACTGGGTTGACAAAAAAGTTCATTTGAGTTTTTCCATAGCATCTTATGGGGCTGTTCTAATACTAATTATGACAAAAACTCTTCTTAGGTGTCACTGATCAGTAGGGGAGGACATTGCTGAGCAGTGGATGAAGCTTCAAAACATTCAAAACACCAATGTTTGGTCCTACCATTGATTCTATTCACTGCAATTTATCAAATACTTTGGAGTTACAAAGCAAGGTACTGGATGGAAGAAGCAGAGCCTGGGAGGAGAGTAAAACACAGTCAGGATGCTGGGTACATTACAGTCCAGTAGGAAAGTGGATAGATGTATTTACAAGATTACAAATCATATCCAATGAGTCAAAGAAGTAAGGGCTTCCCCAATGCTGGCTCAGCAGGCAAGAAGCCTCCTGCAATGCAGGAGACACAGGAGATGTGGGTTCAATCCCTGGGTCAGGAAGATTCCCTGGAGGGAGAAAGGGCAACCGACTCTAGTACTCTTGCCTGGAAAACCCACTGACAGAGAAGGCTGGTGGGCTACCATCCATGGATCACCAAGAGTTAGACATGACTGAGCACAGATGGGATGAAAGTGAACTAAAAATAAAGAACTAGGTTAATTCCCTGGCTATGGTAAATAGTGCTGTAGTGGTGAACTCTGGAGTATGAACATCTTTGCAGGGCAGGACAGAGAACAGATTTGTGGACACAGGGGAAAGGAGAGGGTGGGAGGAATTGAGATAGTAAGATTGATACATATATATACTATACTGCTATGTGTAAAATAGATAGCTAGTAGGAAGCTTCTGTGTAGCCCAGGGAGCTCAGCTCAGTACTCTGTGATGACCTAGAGAATGAGATGGGGTGGTGGGTAGGAAAGAGGCTCAAAAAGGAAGGAATATGTGTATACTTATAGCTGATTCACGTTGTTGTACAGGAGAAAACAACACAACATTGTAAAGCAATTGTACTAATTTTTTTTTAAGGAATATAAAAATCAACATAAAAATAATAAAATAAAGAGATAAGAATGATCTCATGTGGCCTCAGTCTGCACAAACTTGAAGGCGGATTTCAGTTCCTGGCTAGAGATTGAGTAGTGGCACTGAGAATGCTAAATCCTAGCCACTAGATCAATGGCCAATGACAAGGCCCTGGCCCTTTGACTTTATAAAAATGGATTCCCATCAACACAGAAAATAATGAAACAAGAGCTTATTGGGAGAAAAAAAGGTACGTGTGGATACACACACAGGTAGACTCAGAGAGAGATACACTCTCATGGTGGCCTGAAGCACTTATATGGGACATTTCTTCTGGGTTTCCTTTGGCCAGTTATCTTGCTTTGCCTGGTTCTGAGTCTGTATTTGTCTTATCTCAGGGTCTTCCCATGTGCACACGAGCATCATTGAAGAGGCCTATGGTAGGTTCCCATCACTCCCGTTTGAAAGGCTCCAAGGAGTCTTTCTGTGCACGTGTAGTTGGAAAGGTCTCCTTCTCACTTTGAGAGAAATATGTGGTCTATGGGGTCGCAAAGAGTCAGACACGACTGAGGGACTAAGCACACACAGACACACATCTGGACAAGGATTAGCTCCTTCTCCTCCTTCACGTCTCACTATCTGTCCACGGGAGGGGAACTCCAGCTCTTCAGCCTGGGGCCCATCCATCTCCTGCCTCAGGAAGACGCTCATGTCACAGGACAGTTAACCCTAATTGCCCTTTCTCCCCTACAGGTGAGCTTCAACTTCTTTATTGTGAAAGGGGGCCTCGTACAGATACCTTTTGATATCACTTATATGTGGAATCATTGAATTCCTAAAGTGGTTGTCAAGGGCTGGGCAGGAGGGGATGGGGAAAACAGGGAGAGGTTGATACATAGGTACAAACTAGTCTTGTAAGATGAGTGAGATTCACAACAGCGTAAACACAGCCGGTAACACCGTATGCTATGCTGTGCTTAGTCGCTCAGTCGTGTCCGATTCTTTGTGACCCCATGGTCTGTAGCCCACCAGGCTCCTCTGCCCATGAAATTCTCCAGGCAAGAATACTGGAGTGGGTTGCCAGGCCCTCCTCCAGGGGATCTTTCCAACCCAGGGATCAAACCCAGGTCTCCTGCCCTGCAGGCGGATTCGTTACTGTCTGAGCCACCAGGGAAGCCTGTAACACTGAAAGCTGCTGCTGCTGCTGCTGCTAAGTCGCTTCAGTCGTGTCCGACTCTGTGCGACCCCAGAGATGGCAGCCCACCAGGCTCCCCCGTCCCTGGGATTCTCCAGGCAAGAGAACTGGAGTGGGTTGCCATTTCCTTCTCCAATGCATGAAAGTGAAAAGTGAAAGTGAAGTCACTCAGTTGTGTCCAACTCCTAACAACCCCATGGACTGCAGCCCACCAGGCTCCTCCGTCCATGGGATTTGCCAGGCAAGAGCACTGGAGTGGGGTGCCATTGCCTTCAGTAACACTGAAGGTACATTGTATAGTAGCATCGAAATTTGCTAAGAGAACTTGTTCTCACAAAGTAAAAGGGTAAATATGGGAGATGATTGGTGTGTTAATTAACTTGCTGGGGGAGTTCTTTCACAATGTGTGTGATTATATATAAATATATATAATGTGATTATATATATAATCAATATGTTGCACTCTTTAAATATCTTACTATTTCATTTGTCAGTCATACCTCAATAAAGCTATTAATAGAAAAAGTGGGGAGGTTCTTAATACCTTCTACAACTTCCATGCTGGCTCATCACAAGAATGTAATTTTTATATTAAAAGTATCAAAAGAATGCTTTGAAAACTCTATTTTAATATATAAATTAAAGGTGACACTTGAAAAGAAAAACAGGCCCCATTTAACTAGTTAATGTAAATCTGTGCTGTTCCCCTGTATCCTGGGCCAGGCAGGGTGGTGTGTGTCTAAATAACTGTGGGGTGGGGTTTCCCTGGTAGCTCAGTGCTAAAGAATCCACTTGCCAATGCAGGAGACCCCAGCTAGATCCCTGGGTTGCAAAGATTCCCTGGAGAAGGAAATGGCAACCCATTCCAGTATTCTTGCCTGGGAAATCCCATGGACAGAGGAGCCTGGAGGGCTACAGTACATGGAGTCGCAAAGAGCTGGACACGACTGAGCAGCTAAGCACCGTTACCAGCTGCATGGGTACCTGAGATCCTTCTGCTCCCCCTGCCTGGTCTCCTTCCAGTCTCCTCTTTGAACCCAGCCTGACCCTTCTCCTGCTCATATTGAACTGTCTCCAATGATGTCATGCACATTCATGGTTTCAATTCTCTGTTAACCCAAAGTTATGCCCCCAGCCCAGACGTCTCTGAGCTCCAGACTCATACATCTGCCTGCCTAGTGGAGATTTCCACTTGGACACGCCTGAAGCCTGTCCAAACGGAGCTCACTATCTTCCATCTCTTTCAAAGAACTAGCCAGCTTCCCCTGTTCCTGTTCTCCGGGAACACTGATTGCCACCTGCTAGTTACACCCCCTGGCTCTCCCCGTCCCCCTTCTCCTTTCCTCCAGCACTGCCTCCTTCACTTGGTCGCCTTGAAATACAACATAAGAGGAGAGGAAAGTGAAAGAGGATGCTTCTTATAAGCGGATTTGTCAAGTTCCCACGTGGCTGGATGTTGTTCATATCCAGTTTGGGTATTCTGCTGATCTCTTTGTCGCTGAAAAAAGAACAAAGAAAGCTGGAATCTATATAGATGAACGTGTTCCTGAGTTCCATAAAATTCTGTTTCCAAGAGGTTTTAATAGGTGATGTTTCTTTTGTTTTAATTTAAATTTATTTATTTTAATTGGAGGCTAATTACTTTACAATCTTGTATTGGTTTTGCCATACATCAACATGAATCCACCATGGGTGTACACGTGTTCCCCATCCTGAACCCCCCTCCCACCTCCCTCCCTGTACCATCCCTCTGGGTCATCCCAGTGCACCAGCCCCAAGCATCCTGTATCCTGCATCAAATCTGGACTGGCGATTCATTTCTTATATGATATTATACATGTTTCAATGCCATTCTCCCAAATCATCCCTCCCTGTCCCTCTCCCACAGAGTCCAAAAGACTGTTCTATACATCTGTGATGTTTCTTTAAGAAAAAAAGAAAGAAAGAAACTGGCAGCAATGGGACTTTTCTGGTGGTCCAGTGGTTAAGATTCCTGACTTCCACGGCAGCAGGAGGGAGTCGGGGAGGTGCTGGAGTCGGCTGGGGGCGGGAGAGGATGTTGAGGGGATTTTTGAAACTGCACAGCGGAGTGGCTGAAGAGTTAAAAAAAAAAAAAAGGCGGCAGTGGTCCAATGATAGCAAGATTGTGTATTGATTGTGTTTTGCAGACAGTCCTCCTTCACCCTTGGTCTCCAGGGTTTAGGCTTCTAGGTAAATATTGCTCCATAATGAGATTTTCACTCAGGCCCCAATGAGTGAGCTTGATGGTTCCGTCCGGTTATAACATCCTGACAGTATGTGTTTTTGTGTTAGAGACAGTACGCGTGTACAAACGTGATGTTTGAATTTAAGGGTGTGATTTGGCTTTTGTTGCTGGGATTTGGTTTGCTTATTTTTTGATGTCCCTTAGAGAACCGTGGACCATGTGAGCCTACGCACCCTAGCTTGGGGAAGTCCGGTGGCTTCCCCTAGGAGCCCTGAGGCTACCAGTTAGCTCTCCCAAAAGGATAAGTCTTCTGGCCCTTTCTCAGGGGCAGCCTGAAGTCCCATGGCTGTCCCCCCACCCCACCCTGCCTGGAACGTGAGGTCATAATTGCCGTCCCCACCTCACTCCCAGTGCAGGGCATTCAGTCCAGACACTGCTGCTTCTTCTGGCCAGCCGCAACCAGCTCACCCTGCTCGGGGCTCTGAAAGCTGTAACCCTTCCCCTCCATCGAGCTCAGACACTCCCCTCCCCTCAGGGGATTCAGGGGAGTCCGAGGCAGCCAGAAAGCTGCCTGTAGCATTATTCCTGGCTGCTGAGTCCGAATTCTCTGAGAGAGGCCCTCTCAACTGTGTGAAAATCACATGCTTATTGTTCCCACTTTGGAACTAGAGATCAGTACTTAACCAGACTAAGGCACAAGCTGGGGCTTCCCACGTGCCGCTAGTGGTAAAGAACCCCCTTGCCAGTGCAGGAGAGATGCGGGCTGGATCCCTGGGTTGGGAAGAGCCCCTGGAGAAGGGCACGGCAACCCACTCCAGTATTCTTGCCTGGAGAATCCGTTGGCCAGAGGAGCCTGGTGGGCTGTGGTCCACAGGGTCACAACGAGTCGGACACAACTGAAGTGACTTGGCACGCATGCGCCAAAGGACAAGCTAACCCCACATATCTCAGCCTCTCTGTAAACCTACGCAGACACACAGTTCTGTCTCTGAGAAGTCCTACAGCAAAGAACCTGGTTGCTCTTCCTTAATCTAGCTGCCCAAACTATCTGGAGCGTGGGAAAGTCTTTGGCAACCTGTGTTTCTGGGTATGTATGGCTCTGAACTGACAAAACCCTTGGAGGATGTGGCATAAACTCAAGAGGGAGGATTTTCTGGATGAGCCTTAATGGATTCCAGCTCTCAGTTGTGTCAGAACAAATGGGCCAGGAAACCCTTCGCCTGTGTCACTTTGTGGGAGGTGATCTGCCTGAGAGCTTGTCTGAAGCTGAGGATGGAGCAGGTGCAGGGGAATCTGAGAGAAGGCGGGAGCCAGGGAGTGAGGAAGCCAAGAGGCACCATGTGGAATCTGCCTCCTGCCGCCACCAGCCCACCCTCCTGAGCCCCCTCTCCGGCCGCCAGCCTGAGCCTCTGAGAAGAGAGTGCTGAGACCAGTTCAGGAAGCTGAAGCCTAGAGGATGCTGGAATACTGAGACTCAGTGCCCAGAGCTGTCCTGAGGCAAGGAGAGAAGCTTTCTCTCCACCTCAGTCCCAGGCCCCATCTTCTGTCACAAACTGAAGCCCGAGTCCAGCCTCTGTGCCCCTGGAGCAGTCTTCTCAGGGGTGGGCCGCAGAGGAGCAGACCAGGGCCCAGGCAGAGTGTCGGAAGGGGAAGAATTACCAGGCTTGTCCCCAAGAGGGACACCTTGACACTGGAGACCCTGGACCATGACAGGCAGGCTTGTGAGGTCTTCTAGGGGTTCTGAGGAAAAGAGCGGTGAACTTTGGGCCTTGCGTGCGTGCGTGAGTCCTAGGTCGCTTCAGTTGTGTCTGACTCTGAGACCTTATAGACTGTAGCCCGCCAGGCTCCTCTGTCCATAGAATTCTCCAGGCAAGAATACTTAGAGTGGGTTGCCACGTCCTCCTCCAGGGAATCATCCCAACTCAGGAATTGAACCCATATCTCTTACGTCTCCTGCTTTGGGAGGCATGGTCTTTACCACTAGCTCCACCAGGGAAGGCCCCCTGGGGGCTCACTGTGCCTGTAATTCCACCTGGAGGCCCAAGCTCTCCAGGCATCTTCTATATTAAGGAACCTGCTGGTTTCCTCTTCCTCTTTTCTCCCCAGGCCACTCTTTCCCCACCTGCCCAGTACCTCTGGAGCAATCCTCTGCAAAAAGGGCATAGCTGTCTTTTATTCCAGCGAGAGTCAGTGTGTGGTGGTGATCAGGCACCCCCATGGGGTTGCTGGACGCGAAACGGGCCTGTAAAGCAGTCAGACCTGGGTCGGGGGTTTTGCTAGTAAAGGGAGTTCCCGTTGTCTTAAATCACCCGGGATTGTTTACTGCAAAAGGCAGCCGTTTAATCTGAAACACAGACAGAAACAACGGCAGCCGTGTGTCTCTGCAGGTTTAGGCCAAGCCCAGCTTTTACATTCTAAGCACTGTAAGTACCGAGTGGCCTGGATGGCTTGAAGCCAAACAGTAATGTTTCCTTTCGCTGTTGTTGAGAAAGGCATTCAGGAAAACAATTGAGCACAATAAGGGCCTTCCTGTTCCGTTGGGCAGGCAGGCGTGTGAACCACCCAGCCAACGTGGAGTGAGTCATCCTGGCTTCCTTCTCCTTTGTCCAAGGCTCTCTCTGTGGCCAGCTGCACTGCTGCAGACATTCCATGAGATGAATGTCTTCTGAATCCATTTTGCTAACCTCTCCAAGCACCAAGGATTTCCTCGCAAATCAAAGAGGATGTTTGTTTATACAGGGTAATGTCACCAACATATTTTGGTTGGGAAAGGCATTGGCCCTACGTTTCCCTGTAGCCAAAGGTTTCCTTACAGAACCCCACTGGACGTCTTAGAAGAAGATTCAACATGCCTAAACTTCATGGGTTTTTTCATTACATGGCTACACAAACTGTATCTCATGTGTTGACTAACACATACTTGGTTAGTTGCGTGCCAGCCAACTGTAGCTGCCCATGAAAGGCAAATAGCTGACAGAGCTCAAACAAAACCAGTTGTATATAGAATTAAGTAAAATAAGACCACACCTTGCAATGTGTGACGACCTTTAATTTTCCAAGCAATACAACAGAAATACTTAGAGTTGCACTGACATGTCTTGGATGCATGAAAAGAAGTCTGGAAAGATGTGAGAAGGCCAGTTGTTGTTGGTTGGTAGTGGTAAAGGCAGTTCCCTCTTTCATGCCCCCTCCCTCTGTCTCTCTCAGTCTTTCTCTTCTCCACCCTTTTTGTTCATCTCTCTTTCCCCTATCTCTAGACTTGTTAGGAGAACCAGTGACTGAAACCACCTGCCCTGGCCAGGCACCAAGGTAACCACTCACATGAGTTAACTTACATCAGGACGTCTTGGTAAGAAACATGGAACTAACAAGATACCACCAAATATAAGAATTTAGGAAAGGTCAAAAGGAGAGAGGAGACGTCAACCCATACGTCCTACCAACCTCCCAGAATCCTTCTCCTTGGAATTCGTCTTGGCTGAGTAATGTGTGTGCCACAGGAAGGACCTTGAGTCAGAATGATTGGCCAGAGACAATCCTGAAACTAACCCCATCACCGTAAAACCTGAGACTGTGAACCACGTGGCGGAACAGGCCTCTTGGCTTCCCTTACCCTGCTGCTCTCCACCCAGGCACCTCTTCCCAATAAAGTCTCTTGCTTTGTCATCACGTCTGTTTCCTTAGACAATTCATTTCCAAGCATTAGACAAGATCCTACTCTTGGGCTCTGGAAGGAATCTCCTATCCTGCAACAGAATTATGGCCAAAATATTCTTTTAGGAATGGAATGAAAAGCCTAAAAGATCCTTCAGAATGTAGTCCAATAGAGATGGTAAACTTGACACCATTTCTCATACTCTATTTCTAGGAGTTAACACTGAGTGTTCCTCAACCAAAAGTTAAACCAAGTGATATTAAGTTTTAAAGGCTCATAGGACTGTCACCCCAAAATACACCATTTTAGTATGTTGATTATTTTGTGGGCATCTAGAAACAACAAGTGTAGGGCCAGGGGGACTTTCTCTGAACTTCCCTTATCTGACTAAAGATAGATCCTCCAAAATGAACTCAGTTGTTATAAATTCCTTCTCCAAGAGTTTCATCAATCAGGGAAGATTGACTTAACACAGGAGGGACTGACTGTCTAGAAGTAGACACCACACCCAGACAAACTTTGCCACCAACAATAATATCTCCCATATATTCTCCTAGGGACCCATTCAACTTTCCTGAAAAGTCACCAAGATGGTATTGAAGCCTGAATTCTAAGTCCCCTGTTTGAGTTACTCACTTCTTTCCTGGGCACCTCCCCTGTATACATGAGGCCTGCTGCTGTTGCTAAGTCGCTTCCGTCGTGTCCGACACTGTGTGACCCCATAGACGGCAGCCCACCAGGCTCTGCATCCCTGGGATTCTCCAGGCAAGAACACTAGAGTGGGTTGCCACTTCCTTCTCCAATGCATGAAAGTGAAAAGTGAAAGTGAAGTCGCTCAGTCGTTTCCGACTCTCAGCGACCCCATGGTCTGCAGCCTACCAGGCTCCTCTGTCCATGAGATTTTCCAGGCAAGAGTACTGGAGTGGGGTGCCATACATGAGGTCTACACGTTAATAAAGTTACTTGTTTTTCTTGTGTTAATCTGTATTTTATTACAAAGATCTCACTAAGTACTCAGAAGTGTAGAGAAAATTGTTTTTCTTCCCCTGCTATTATAAGCATCTACTTTGATAATGCAAAAAAGAGCTGCCACTAGCTGCTTAAGCACATTTTGACAAAAAGATGAAAAACAGAAATTCTTTGGTACTTTAATCCTATATAACATTTTGAAATGCTTGAGTTTCGTGTCTAACAAAACCATATTTGGGCCCCATCTTTTTCCATTTAGTAGCTATGCCACCTGGGCATTTGATTTCTCTGTCCCTCCGTTTCATCATCTGAAAATGGGGGTAATATAGTGCCTACCTCACCAGGTTGTTGTGAGGATTAAATAAGATGATTAATATGGATCATTTAGTGTCTTGCCCAGTGCTCAATAAATGTAACTAGTACTAATCATCATTATCATCATCTAATCAAATTGTCATCGGATTAATTTTTTTTTTTTCCATTGGAAATCTAATAGACTGGGCTTGGCTGAGTTGAAAGCATAATGTCACCCCTTAGGAAAGTATAGCCTCTCTCTTCTGCCAAAATAAAATTAGACTTCAAAAGGAAGAGGTTTCTGATGAATTTGTTAGTTAAAAAGTCATATCATTTTTCAATCATAATAGAAAATATTTTTTAAATGTACACATTCCAGGGTGACAAAGCCCCTAGATTTCTCTGGCAAATTTGGTAATCCCTTCAACTGAGACCTAGTTCCTAGAAATTTACATATTTGGTCCACCAGAACCTTCAACTGAATACATCAAGTAAAGTAAATGAAAATATTCATTGGTGTCACACTAAAATATCTGCCAGATTTGCCCACTAACCAGATTAGGTTCATGATGAGAGGACCATCAGGGGTGCAATTTCTCTTCACTCAATATGAAGGAATCTTAAAAAAAAAAAAAGTTGTTGTTCTATCAAACACAGTCAAAAATCCATTCTTGTCGGTCAGGTGGCAGTCCTACGTATGCCTTGACCAGTCAGTAAGAAAGCATGTTAAACTGAGCTCTTCTGAAGAACGTTAGGAGTACACTCCTTTGGAGCCGATCTCATCACAATCTACATCCCCAAGAGAGACTTGGCTCTGATCTCAAGAGTTTCCTGAAAGAAAACATTTCTGCAAAGCCAATAAACTCCAAACTTGAGCAAGATGTTGGCCAAGGGGCCAGAAAAAATTCAGTGCAATTCTGGTTAACATACCCAACATTTTTACCAACGGTCTTCTTGGTGGGTGCAGTTCATTTTCAGCTCAGTCAGGTCTTTTGGAAACTGAACCACAGAAACAGCACAGACGCTGAATAAATCAGATACATCCTGTGGTTTGCACTTCAAAGGTAGCCACAAATTCTTAAGGTATGATTCATAGTCATCAAAATCTATGAATCTCCTCTGAAATTGTTCTTTCACTACCACTAAATAGCTCTGTAATTCTTCAAATCTGTGACCCCATTGAAGTCAAGGAAATTGGGCAGGAGATTATGAATGCAATAGGAAATGAGTGTAGTTGTCACTTACTTAGGCCACTTGGCCTGTTAAAACCTGCGTTTACTTGAATAAGAATCAGAAGGGAGCCAGAGCCCGTGCCTTCTTAAACCCTTAAGGGGTCCATGGAAGATCTGCTTAAACAGATATTCAAAGCCTAGTGTCTTATGTAATTCAGAGTTCTGTGCTAAAATGTGGAGATTCTATCAAACTTCTAAACTCTATTCTACATCCATATGTCAGTTTTGAGAGTATAGGAGCTATGCTATATCAGAAAAATGCTAGACAGAAGAAACCTATTAACTTCACCAGCAGAGGCATCCTATTAATTCTTTGTTCCAAAACAGAAAGTTACAAAATGCTCAGAGCGTCCCTATCAGTAATTGTGTCTGTGCTGTGTGCTTAGTCCCTCAGTCATGTCCGATTCTTTGCAACCCCATGGACTTAGCCCTCTAGGCTCCTCTGTCCATGAGGATTCTCCAGGCAAGAATGCTGGAGTGGGTTGCCATGCTCTCCTCCAGGGGATCTTCCCAACCCAGGGATTGAGCCCAGGTCTCCTGCATTGCAGGCAGATTCTTTACCATCTGAGCCACCAGGGAAGCCCAAGAATATTGGAGTGGGTAGCCTATCCCTTCTCTAGGGGAACTTCCCAATGCACGAATTGAACCAGGGTCTCCTGCATTGCTGGCAGATTCTTTACCAACTGAGCTACTAGGGAAGCCCATCAGTAATTGTACTCAAGGTAAAAATCAGTAACTATCCCCATTAGTTTTTACTGTATTACAGACCATCCCAGAACTTAGTATTAAAACAATGGCCATTTATTTAGTTCACGATTATAAAGGTTGATAACTAGAGCTGTGATGAGGGATCCATCGGCTGTCTCTTCTGGTCTCAGCTGGGTTTGCGAATGCATTTATGGTTGGCTACTAAGTCAGTTGAGTTAGACTAATCTAGAATGGTCTCAGCTGAAATGACTCATCTCTATTCCACATAATCTCCCATCCTCCACCAGGCTCACCTGGGCTTGATCATAAATTATCTGGCCAGGGTTCCCAGAGAGAGCCCGGTAGTCCCCAAGGCCTCTTGGTGTCTAAGCTCAGAACCAGCACACTGTTGACTTCCACTGCATTCCATTGCCAAAGCAAGTTACTAGACCAACATTGAGAATGGGGAAATAAATCCCACTTATTGATGAGAGGAGTTTCAATGTCAAATCACAAGCATGAAAAATTGTGGTCATTTTTGCCATCTGCCAAAAACCTCTCACCCATGTGCTCCTTAATGCCACAGTCACTAAACCAAACAGGACAGGGCTGAATGTCAGCACAGGATGAGGACAGCCTTCCTGTATGGCACCAATCCGAGCTCAGCAACAGGGATGCCTGACGCTCCTTCATGGCCACCTCTCTCACCATTTGGTGCTCCTGAGATGGGGGACTGTCCCTTTAACCTGAGTAACAGACAGCAAGACTGTCACCCCGGGTAATTACACACAGAGTAAAGCTCAACTTCGTGTTTCTGGGCAAAAGAGAATGGAAGTGGAGTTTTGAAGGGAAAGCACAGTTGTTGTGTTTTCAGCACTGCAAATCCGAGAAAAATCCCACAGATGTGAGAAATGGGGATTAGAGGCACTCCAGGAAGCTGAGATTGTTTTTCATGCTTTCTTGTTCAGTCGTTGAGTTGTGTCCAACTCTTTGCGACCCCATGGACTGCAGGCTTCCCTGTCCACCATCTACCGGAGCGTGCTCTAACCCAGGTCCATTGAGTCGACGATACCATCCAATCATCTCATCCTCTGTTGCCCCCTTCTCTTCTTGCCCTCAATCTCTCCCAACATCAAGATCTGTTCAAGTGAGTTGCCTCTTCACATCAGGTGGTCAAAGTATTGGAGTTTCAGCAACACTCCTTCCAATGAATATTCAGGACAGATTTCCTTTAGGATTGACTGGTTTGATCTCCTTGCTGTCCAAGGGACTCTCAAGAGTCGATGCTTTCAAACTGTTGTGATGGAGAATACTCTTGAGACTTAAACAGCTGGAAGTCCTTTAAAAGAGGGAAGAGACCTCCACTCTTCCTGCCCTCTCAGTTCAACGACTCCAAGTTCCAGCTCATGCTTCTGTAGTTCTAGATGCTCACAATCTTCCCTCCTGACTGCCTGTCCCACACTCTCCAGGCTTGCTTAGAAAGTGATAAAGAAATGAAAGTGAAAATGTTAGTCTCTCAGTCATGTCTGACTCTTTGCAACCCCATGACTGTAGCCCACCAGGCTCCTCTGTCCATGGAATCCTCCAGGCAAGAATACTGGAGTAGATTGCCATTCCCTTCTCCAGATCTTCCAACCCAGAGTTCGAATGCAGGTCTCCTACATTGCAGGCAGATTCTTTACCATCTGAGCCACCAGGAAAGCCCCCACCACCACCACCACCCCAGGCTTGCTTAGCTTGCTCCCATAATTACATAAGCCAATCTGTGATTGAACCCTGACACATAGTGATTATCAGAAAACAAGAAGAAGGATTTCCCTGGCCATCCAGTAGTTAAGACTCTGCACTTCCAAGGCAGGAGACAGACTTTCAGTCCCTGGTGAGAGAACTAAGAGCCCACATGCCATGCAGCTTGGCCAAAAAAATTTTTTTTAAAAAACAAGAATGTATCCAAGTTAGCCATTTGTATTTTCTACAAAGAGATAAGGGGCCACAAATGAGAGTGGGCAAAGCGAAGAAGCAAGTGCCAAATGGCCTGGACCCTCCCCCTCCATCTTCCTTCCCCAGCCAAGTGATGGAGGCAGCTAGCTCTCAAAAGTCCTTTGAGCACTCTTTCTGTATCTGTAGAATAGTGTTAAGACTAAGTCAGGTCTACCTATTTCGCAAGGCTATTTTGAAAAATCAAAGGAGAAAATGTATATAGAAACACTTTGTAGCCAGCCATACAAATGAAAGGTGTTTAGTATTGAAACCACCTATTCTAACATTTTTAATTTAAAAAAAATAAAGATTTACTACAGGCCTACTAGGAAATGTGACTAGTCAACCATGCTTTCCTTTTGACCTGACTATGAGGCAGGAAGTATTTGCCTCATCAGAGATGAGGAAATTGAGGCTCAGAGAGGTTGACCAGCTTGTCTGGATTACAAGATAGACGTGGAGTCCAGCCTGAAACTGATTTGATGACACCAAAGTGCAAGCCTGGTCTGTAAATCCATGACCTCCTCCTTTTGCATAATGAAGGAGGAGCATTTCATGGGATGCCGTGCAATATTCTACTTCAAGGAAGACTTTTGAGAAATACTTTCAGTATATCCTCTATTCTTTGGGACCTCCTACTTTAACTGAAAAGCAAACAGAATCTATTTTCATTAGTGTAGACGTTGTTTCAGCTGACAGACTCTGAGTCACAACCCTGCAGACATCAATAAAAGAGAAAACCTCTCTGGCTCCTTTGCCAACAGGCAAATTTCTTTCCTTAATTTATAATAAAACTATGACTGCAAAATAATGAAAGTGAAACTTCCCTATTTACTGATTTTGATGGCTCCATTCTTTAAATACTCAGAAAAGACACTTTACTACATTTGCACCCGCAGGGAAATGACTGTGGTTGGAGGTTAAAGTTATTCAACAAACAAAAAGACAATTTTGTAAATGTATCTTTTCCTCAAAAATGTAAAGCAGCCAGGATAATTTGTGGGTTAGGCATTTTCTGAGAGTTAATGATCAATTATGTGAAAAGTCCTTGAGATGGTTAGTAAAATGGTAAGGAAGGGCCTTCTACCTGGCATTCAACATTTGGAGACACTGAATATGCATAAATGGAACCCCAAATGAGCCAAATATATATTCATAGTAGATCAAGCTTTTTTCAGATCAGTGTATTACATATAAAATTAATTCCACCCAACTTGACTTTCAAAATATAGGAAGAAGAAAAAAAACCCACAGTGTTTATTAAATACCCACCAAATATTATGCTTGGCATTTTGAATCATGTTTCTCTTAATTCTCATAAGATTTTGCCATACCTACAGGAACCAATGACCTATTGGGGTTCAAGTTCAGCTCAAGCCAAGGTACTGACAATTTCTACCTTTTGCAATTCTGTAGCCTCTAATTTAAATGAGTATAGATTTTTTTTTTAATAATTTTAAAAGGAGCTCTATTTTAAAAACTAAATTAAGGGTGTCAACCCACCTTGACTCAAAACCAAAATAGAACCCAACATACAAAAATTCAACCAGTGCTCTTTAAATCTTTGAGAAGCTAATTAATTACAGAGTTTAAATTCTCATTACTTCTTAGATAAGGGCCCAGAGAGTGTTAGTTCTTTCTCATTTCATGGGTTTCTCCCACTGCAATCCCCAGAACAGGGAACACATCTGACCTGTTTATTCTGTATTGGATATTACATTTGGAGCTTAGTACACAGAGGATGCCAGCAAATTCGTAAATAAATGCTCAAAAAGTATTCATGACGGAATGCAAACTTATAAAAGCGCAGTGCTTTAAAACTTACCACCACTTCACTCATCCTATTGCTTGTAATTACCACAACAATCATGTGTGTGATTATGGCTGATGGTTGTTAACCGCACTTTATAGATAAAGAAATTGAAAGTCAGAATAAATTGAGTAATCTGCTCAGTCACAGAGCTATGAATGTCACCTGTCAGGTTTAACCACAAACAGATTTCTTGAGGACAAAGACCAAAGATTTTGTGCTACTACAATTACTCCCTCATTAAGTAATATCAATTTTTGTTCATGTTTGAACAAAAAATGCCTCCTATTGAAATAAAACACTGAAATGAACAGACTCAGATGATTCCAACCTAGCAGTTAGAGCTGGAGGTCACCAGTTTATTTGAAGTGTTTGTATATGGTTTTATCACACTGACCATCTTATAAAGCAGTGATTCCCAACCATGACGCTGGGTTATCATCATACTGCAAGGTCTAAGAGCAATACTTGAGGACAGGGGAGCTGCCATACCTACAGGAAGGTGAGTCCTGGGCAGCATTATCGAGAAAACAACAGAGGGGAACCAAAGACCTATCGATAGAATGAGTATCAAGAAGCCAAAACAAGCAAGCAGATAAAGAACAGTAAAGACCAGATCTGTTTGGTTAGCTGTGTACTGATGCGCCTTTGGGGGGATTTTTATATTTAGATTATATAATAAATTGGATAACTTTTTTAAATTAATTCAGTTATTTGGCCATGCCAGGTCCTTGTTTCTGCACCCAGGCTTCTGTCTAGCTGTGGCACACAAGCTCAGTAGTTGCAATGCTTGGCCTTAGTTGCCCTGGGGCATGTGGATCCTAAGGGCTTCCAGGCAGTACTAGTGGTAAAGAGCCCACCAGTCAATGAGGAGACTTAAGAGATGCGGATTCAATCCCTGGGTCGGAAGAGCCCCTGGAGGAGGGCACAGCAACCCACTCCAGTATTCTTGCCTGGCGAGTCCCATGGACAGAGGAGCCTGGTGGGCTACCATCCATAGGGTCCCCAAGAGTCGGACCCAACTGAAGCGAATTACTGCAGCGCACACATATGGGATCTTAGGTCCCTAGCCAGGGATGGAACCCACGTTCCCAGCATTGGAAGGCAGATTTTTAACCACTGGACCACCAGGGATGTCCCATAAATTGGATAATTTCTAAGAAAAACTTTCATGTGCTTATAGAGGATTGGATTTGGAGAACCACATCGATAGCCAAAGCAACAGAAGTCAAAAAATAAATGTGTGACTCTGTGTGTGTGTGTGTGTCTTATGATATGAAGCTAATTGAAGCTAAAATGTTTTAAGGGATTTATTTGCAGTTGAGCCATCTCAGTGTGTGAAAAGCAACATGTTTTATTCTCAATTATCCATGGTCTTATTTGCTCTCCGCAAATACTTCAAGCCGTGACTAAGCCGCGTTATGCGTAACTCAACACTTTTTAGCAGTATCTCTTAAACTTTTTTACCTCAATTTAATCCCTGGTCACAGCCTCTGGGAAATTCAACACGATGTAGCCAAGGGCCTTTTGCTTTGTGGTCATATATAAAAGAAGCTATCACCCAAAAGTCATGGGATATGTTGCTGACTCAACCTAAACAGGGATTTCAGGTTGGGTCAGCAACATAGCCCAGGAGCGGAGGCCGCCAGAGTTTCCCCTTAAGGCTGGGTCACAGCAAGTTTACTGAGGAGACTGGATGGATACCTGTAATGCCGGCTGGAACTCGCCCCCAAAACCCACATCTATAAAAAGAAACTTCTCTTCAATCTTCCCCTCCAATCAGCAAACCTGGGTGTCTTCCCAGCAGGAAACAGAGAGGAAACCACTTTTTCCGCTTCCCTCTGGCTTTTCTTTGGAAAGAATCCAAATATTCACAAATTCAGTGAGATAATGTGCCTTTTGTTCCTCAGAATCAGGTATGTTTATCTGGCAACAGAAGCACCTCTTTAAATGCTCCTAGATATGGAGACAGAGTTGTCCCTGGTTTTCAGGCGCTGGTTTTGTTCCTTCTGAATCAGGTTGCAAACAGACAGCCTGTTCTTAACCTGAGCACCATTTTGAGACTCCCCTCCCCCCAGGTAGTAAGTTACACCTCAAAGGAGGGATTTGGAATATATCTCCATTCGCAGCTCCCCCCCGCACCATGGTAGGAGTTAAAATACCATCACAAGACAACAATGGTTGTATTTCCTTGACTGTCACCTCCTGTGACGTTATCGTCAGCCTCCCTCAAAGTCCCTCTTGCCTGTTAGCAGGAGTACCCAGGGTGTCATGGACCAGCTTCTGTCCCCATCTCAGTGTTAACAGCTCTCACCAGCTCTCAGTGAGGCTTTTGTTAACCATGTCACTTGCCCTGCTCTAGCCACACAAAAAAAATCTGCCCTCTCTGACAAAGCCTTTGTTTTCTGCGTTATTCTCAAACCTATTGGTTGGGCTCCAGCCACCTGTCCTCTTGCTCCCAGCCCCCTAGCTCCATCCCCAGGCAGTGGCACTGATCAGATGCTGGAGCCCGTGGCTATATGAGATCATGTAAGCTAGCAAGTCCAAACTCCACAGAGCAAGCCCACAGAGTTAGAGACCCAGGAAAGAGCTCGTGTTGCAGCTCAACTTCAAAGGCAATCTGCTGCCAGAATACCCTCTTTTGGGGAAAAGTCAATCTTTCTTCCCTTAAGATCTGCCGCTGCTTGGGTGAGGCCCACCCACATTATGGAGGGTAATGTGCTTTACTCAAAGGTTACTGATTTAAGATTTCCCAGGTGGTACAGTGGGAAAGAATCTGCCTGCCAATGTAGGGGACACGGGTTTGATGCCTGGTCTGGGAAGATTCCACGTGCTGCAGAGCAGCTAAGCCTGGGCACACACCACAACTAATGAAGCCTGCAAGCCTGTGCTCTGCAGCAAAAGAAGCCACCACAGTGAGAAGCCAGGGCACCGAGAAGAAGAGTAAGCCCGCTTGCTGCAACTAGAGAAAGCCCGCGTGCAGCAGCAAAGACCCAGCACAGCCATAAATAAATACATAAACCGGTTCCTGATTTAAATATTAATCTCATCTAAAAAATACCTTCACAGGAACATCGAGGATAATATTTGACAAGATATCTGGGTCCCATGTCCCAGCCAGCAGACTCATAAAATCACGATGCCTTTTTCCTCTTTTATTTCACATCGTGGTGACCCTCCTTAGTGTTTCACTTCTCTTTGGGTTCTCAGCACCCTAGGATATGTGGATCAATGGCCAGGAACATTTTTGGTTGTCACAACTCGGGGGAACTACTGGCATCTAGTGGGTGGAGGCCAGGGATACTGCAGAACATCTTACAATGCATGGGACAGCCTCCAACAACAAGGAATTTTCCGGCCCGGAATGACAATAATAGCTCTGTGGTTGAGAAGCTCTGCTCTAAATGACCAGTTCACTTCCTGCCTTTCTAACCCTGTTCATTATGCTGCAGTCATTCTGACCTCCTTTCAGGTTACAGAACAGGCCGATTCCTTCCCTCCTTGGGGACTTTGCAACTGGTCTTAATACTGTTGGAAACACCCTTGTCCTTGCATGGCTGGTTCCGTGCCATCTTTCAGGTTTAAACACAACCCTGTCCCCGCAAGGTCCTAATTCCTCTCCATTTCATTAATCTAATGACATCCACATCACTAGCTGACCTCGTTCATTGGTGATCTTACCATCTTAAATGCACCTGGGACAGATATCTATCACTATATCCCAGAGATAAGTGACTTGACTGGCACAAAGTAAGTGCTCATCAAATACTTGTTGGATAAAAGAAGGAAAGAATGTCTTAGACATGTTTAGTGAATGTGATTCTCCCCGTGTTTTTGATTTCACATCCCTACCAACTCAGGTTTGCATTTATAAGATGGGTCACCGTGCAATTGCTTCCATAGATTCACCTGCCCCAGGAACACTATTCTTTATTGAGTTTAGAACGTGAGCCCAGATCTTTTCTCAAGGGCATCCCTCTCCCTAGACACAATTAGTCCCTCATGATAAGATATCTGAGTGCAACACTATTAGTTTTCCTGATATACAAAGACATCAGTTTAGATTCAAATAAGACCCCTATATATGGAATCTTTAAAAAATGATACAAATAAACTTATTTACAAAATAGAAATAGACTCACATACATAGAAAACAAATTTATTGTTACCAAAGGGAAAGAAAGAGAGAGAGATAAATTAGGAATGTGGGATTAATAGACACATGCTCAGTTCAGTTCAGTTCAGTCACTCAGTCGTGTCCGACTCTTTGCGACCCCATGAATCGCAGCACGCCAGGCCTCCCTGTTCATGTGATTTTTACTATCTTTGTTCTTTGCCCTTTCCCTATAAGTCCTTATAAATGCCATTTCTCACTGCCTTTCCCCCTTCTGGGCATTCTACTTGACCTGGAAATGTTTGCTTTGCTTCAGCATTTTCTCACTAGATCCGTCTCTTCTAGTTCTGCCCATGGAGCCTCCACAAATGGCTGCCAGCCACTGAACGGACCAACCTCTGCCATTTCTAAATCTGCATTCAATGCCTTTCTTGATTAAGTGTATATCAAATGGGCAGGATTATTCTTTCCTTCATCATACCCACGGTTCAGGAAGAAAGCTCCAGATCTACAAGATAGGACCACCAGGGAGACCATCTACTAGGGAAATAGCTCTGACCCAGGCGTCCTTGTTTCTTTCGTTCAAAATACTCCTGCCCAAGTGGGAGATGGATGGGCAGGTGCAGAGTCAGTGGAAGAGCTGCCTGTGTTTTCCTTCTTCACTGCATGGAAGGGACACACACACTCTGCATCCACGATATCCGTGGCCCTCGCTTAGTCAGCCAGCACAGCCGAAGGCACTGCCACGGATAAGTGGCAGCAGCTCACAGTTCTCATGACACTTACAAAGAGGAGGAAATGGACTCCCCTGGTGGTCCAGTGGTTAACACTCTGCACTTCCAATGCAGGGGGTGGGAGTTTGATCCCTGGTTGGGGTACTAAGATCCCACATGCTGTGTGGTGCATTCCTCGCCTCCCCCCACCCCACAAAAAGGTGAGAGAGCAGAACACCCTCTGCAGTGTCACTCAATCCACCTAGGAAACAGTAGAAACTGTTCAGCTGAATTTCTTATCATTTAATTATGAAAATAACCTCAAAGTTGAAAAAAGCACTAGAAACCATCTAACCAAATGCTCAGGCTTCCCAGATAACATGGTTGTAAAGAATCCACCTGCCAATGCAGGAGATACAAAAGACAAGGGCTTGATTAGCTGGGTCAGGATGATCTCCTGAAGGAGGAAACTGCAACCCACTCCAGTATTCTTGCCTGGAAAATTCCAGGGACAGAGGAGTCTGGTGGGCTACAGTCCTTGGGGTTGCAAAGAGTTGGACATGACTGAGTGACTGAGCACACACAAACCAACGTTTGCATCATATTGAGGAAACAAACAAGGCCTAGACTAGGTGAGCAGTTTGCCCTGGGCCACCATGCAAGTTATGGTAAAGCCAAGCCTAGAATCTGATGCTGGGGCATGATCCTATAACAACTGTCATGGCATATTTTTTCTTCTGTCCCATCTCTCTTCCACTTTATAAACTATTTGCTCCCATTCCATGTGTTTCTGATGGGGATTAAATGTCTCCACCTACCCCCAACACCCTCCCATCCCCTGGAAAGTCTCATTAGTTCAGTGTGTTGTCAAATAACCCAAACTGTAGAAAAGGCAGAGGAACCAGAGATCAAATTGCCAACATCCGCTGGGTCATGGATAAAGGAAGAGAGTTCCAGGAAAACATCTATTTCTGCTTTATTGACTATGCCAAAGCCTTTGACTGTGTGGATCACAA
>SJYT01067336.1:1106146-1132081 GCA_006410635.1 Cephalophus harveyi | reverse complement strand
GGAGACACAAGAGACTTGGGTTTGATCCCTGGGTCAGGAAGATCGCATGGGTTAGGAAATGGCATCTGGATCCAGTTAGTGTTAGTTCGTGTTAGTCGCTCAGTGATGCACGACTCTTTGCAACCCCATGGAAATTCCATGGACAGAGAAGTCTGGCAGGGTACAATCCAGAGAGTAGCCTACAAAGGGTTGGACATGACTGAGCGACTGAACACATTCATAGCAAAATGAGGACACACGCATGGCAAAAGTCCTCATTTTCGTAACTGGCCCTGTGGTAGGATTTGTAACTACCTTCTTCCACTATTTACTCTGTATATCTTTTGCTTTCACTCTACAAGCCCCTCAGCTGGTCACTGTGCTTTATCTGGTAGTCACATTTCCATTCTTAAAGGGTGCAAGTCTTTGGTAGCTCTGTCTGAATTGAATTGTGACAATTTTCCATTAACCTTATTCAGAGAGAAAGATGCTAAGGGATCTGTATTCTAAATGTATTCCTTCACCTCCACTGTGGAGCAGTAGTCCGATCCTCTTTGGTAGTTTGGATCAATTACTCTAGCATGAACAAAAGCTCACTTCTTTGCCTTTTGAAAGTTATGAGGATTCCAAAGTGGCCAGATAACTGTTTTAACTTGCAGTGCAGTGGAACCATTCATTGTGTCTCCTTGCTGAAGCATAACTCCCTTTGCATCTAAGATCTCTGGGCTGGACTGGTAAACAATACATTTGCAAAAAAAGGAGGAACAAATCTCAGCTGTGTCCATAGACAGTCAACAGAAGTCCATGTTTCTGGGCCCATGCCTCATCTCCATCTCTGCCATCAAGCCCACCTTGTCCATGAGACCACTGGGTGATGACAGGGTGGCTGGGAAAAGAGCTGACTGGTATCTATCCACCTGATTATTAAAATCCTCTTAAGCTTTGGTGAGCATTCATGTGGGACACAAATATATTCATGTTTTTTGTCCACTTAGAGAGACATAGTTGCATGTCTCTTACCCAAATACTCTTGTTATCAGTTTTCCAGATGTGCTCCTTCCAAGTCCCTGACCATTGACCATTGGTCATGGCATGTGTCTCAGTATGTAATCACATGTATGTCTATTTCTTCTTCCCAGTAAAGTGAATAACTAGGTCCTGTGCTCAGCTCTCTGTCTACTGAAAGGACTTTCCCTCCACACTGTCTTTCAGGGACATCCCATAAAGGAGCAGTAACACAGCAGCTGTCCACTTCCAAGTGGTCCTTAAGTAGCATGCAGACCCATCTGTAAACCAGGCCTGAGTCTTTTCCTGCTCTGTTAACTGACTATGGGGAGCTCCCCATGGAGCCCTAGGTGCTGGGTCAGGGAGAGAAGGCAGGAGTGAACAGAAATTGGCACTATAGGTATTTGGACCACTTTATCTATTTACTTGTGCCTTCAGGGCCTTACCAGTCTCAGTCACATACAAATCACTTCCATTAGATGATGGAGCACTGATGTGCATGCCCAACCTTATGGCTTGGGGCATCAGACAACAATCAGTTCATGATGAGCAGTCCAGGTCACGTGGTAACTCAGTGGCCCATGGTGCAGCATTCAATCTCTAATAAAGCTCAGCAGCAGCCCAGGAGTTTTTTTTTTTTTTTCTCAAAAATAGCTATTTACAGAGGATAGTAGGCCTTTTTGCTAAAATCCTAAGGGCCTGGACTGGGATGCAATTGGAGGGGCCTTTCAAAGCGTTAAAAAGCAGCCTTACCTCCATGACACTTCAAGCACCACTTGATCTGCTGGATCTCTTGACCCAAGATGGGAAGTAGATTGTCCAGCAGCCTGGACCTGGTGTAGAGTCCTCTCTTGTTCTGTGCATGCACACTTTGTCGCTTTAGTCATGTCTGACTTTTGCAACCCTATGGACCTTAGCCCACCAGGCTCCTCTGTCCATGGGATTCTCCAGGCAAGAATACTGGAGTGGGCTGCCATGCCCCTCTGCAAGGCATCTTCCAGACCAATGGATCAAACTCACATCTCTTATATCTCCTGTATTGTGCTCCACTCAAAAATAGCAACGTCTCAAGTCATGTGGTAGTTGAAATGAAACGACACCTTCAGGTCAGGAATAAGTTACCTCTAAAACCCAAAGTCTTCCTAGGTACTGTGCCTCTTTTTGGTTGTAGAAAAGGCTGGATGCAGCCACTTATCCTTCACCTAAAAAGCTTATTGTGCATGGAATATACTACATGATTTCTACAAATTTCACTGAAGTAGAATTCCTGAGTTTTCATCAGATTTATTTCCCATACTCTGACTAGCACATACCTTACTAATTAGTGTAGAACAGTTTCTAGTTCTTGCTCACTAGGTGCAGTCAGCACAATGACATTAATATAATGGGCCAGTGTGGCATCTTGTGGATGGTAAATCTGATAAAGTTGTTGGTGAACAGAATTATGACATAGATCCAGAGGGTTTATAAACCTCTGGGAGCGGACAGTAAATGTGATTTGCTAGCCTTGCCAGCTGAAAGTAAACTGCTTCTGTTAGTCTTTAATAAAAGGTATTGAGAAAAAAATATTTTCTAGATAAATAGCTACATAAATGGTACCAGAGATGTGTTCATTTGCTCATGTAATGAAATCAATCTGTTACCACAGCTGCAATTGGAATCATCACCTGGTTAAGTCTATAGCAGTCCCTGTCCTTACTCCAAAGCCATCTGTCTTCTGCACAGGCCAGTAGGTGAGACGAATGGGGTGTGATGGGAGGTCTCACCTCAGTTTTTCTCAAATCCTTGGTCATGGTGTTAATCTCTTAATTTTCTCCAGGAATTCAGTTTCTTTGGACTTTATTGTTTTCTTAGATAGAGACACCTCTGATGGCTTCCACTTGATCTTTCCTAAAATAATAGTCCTCATCACACAGTCAGAGAATCAGTGTGGGTCTTCTTTTAGCTACTGAGTGTATCTATTCCAATTAGACTCCAGAACTGTGGAAATTACAAGATGGGTGTGGGAACCACTGGGCCCATTGTGAGATGGACTTAGATAAAACTCAACTGATCATCTGACCTCCATAACCCCTACTCTGAGTCACAGTGATGCTTTTGGTCTCCAGGATTTACTGTCAGTTGATAGCCAGCATCCAGTTGTTCCTGAAAATGAGTTTATTTCCTTTTCCCAGATGCACAGTTAACCCGAAGGCTGTAGGTCCCTTTAGGAAAGGCTGAGAGAAAGATTCACAATATAAATTGGCAGCCTGAAAGGAACCCAGCCTCCTTAATTCAAAGCATTCTGTGTCTGTAAACTGGCTCAAGTCTGGGAGATTAGGGACCATGACACTCTGCTTTTATGATTCTGTTTAGACTTTTGCTTACTTGACTTAAGACTTTATTGCTTATACAAAATCAAGTAAGAATTTAATATTCTTCTTATGTATTTCACTGTAGGGAAACCATGATCAACTAGCCAATATCTCAGGTCTGTGGAATTTGGTTGTTCTGAAGCCATTACCATGCCCACCTTGCTTTTGTGGTTGAGTGCTATAACTTTGCCCCTGCTACCTGGGGATCAAATTACTCTAATTGAGTTTAGACTTCCCAGTTCAGTGACTGCAGTTCTCCTGTTATGTCTGGCCTGCAGAGGCCTGGTCTTAAGTGATGCAAAGATTACTCTCACAAGTCATTTTTGCCATAGAAGAGGATAAAAGCATATCCTTAAGACTCTCAGCAAGGCAGGAGTTAGATGGACTCCAGGTTAGTTATTTACAACAGCCTCCTGTTCACATTTCCCAAGGAAGGAGGCAGGTGGCCTCTAGGATAGATATTTGCAATGAGCCCTATTTGCAGTTTGAGATGGAAATAACAGAAATAGTGTAAATAGCTGGTCTTTGCCTCTTAGACACTTTAAGAATACAGCTATGGCAGGAACAGAGGGAGGCTAAACCCTGTTTGATTAAAAGATCAATAGGTCACTTATTTCCCATCCTTGGGGCAAGGGAGACACTGCACATGTGCAGAAAGGTTCCTTGGGAGTCAGGAAGGAGGGGCACCACCCCATAATAAGTGATACTAATATCCAAAAGGCCTTTGGGCTGTAATCCATGCTGGAAAAGGGTTACACACAGATGTTGGGGAGGGTGCTAGGTTAGGTGTGGAAAAAGAAACTAGATAATTGGCCAAAGGTAAAGAAAGAACTGCCCTATATAAATGACTTAACTGCCTCTTTACTACCCTACTCCTCATTAGAGAGGACACCCACACCTGATCTCTGTAGGTTTGTATCTCTGCCTTGCTTCTACATTAAACAAATAGTTTCTTTGTGTGGGCTTCCCTGATAGCTGAGTTAGTAAAGAATCCACCTGCAATGCAGGAGACTCCAGTTCAATTCCTGGGTCAGGAAGCTCCCCTGGAGAAGGGAACAGCTACCCACTCCAGTATTCTGGCCTGGAGAATTCCATAGACTGTATAGACCATGGGGTTGCAAAGAGTCAGATACAACTGCATGACTTTCACTTTCTCTGTGTGTTCTCCCACTTTGCATACCTGTGTTATTACTCAGTCGTGTCTGACTCCCTGCAATCCCATGGACTATAGTCTGCCAAACTTCTCTGTCTGTGGAATGCTCCAGGCAAGAATACTGGAGTAGATTTCCATTTCCTTCTCCAGGGGAATCTTCCTAACCCAGAGGTTGAAGCTGGGTCTCCTACATGGCAGGCAGGTTCTTTACCTTCTGAGCTACCTGGGCTGTGTCTCTAATAATAAAATTGTACATGGTATTAACAGTTTTGCCTCTTTGAGAAATGCATTTTTCAATGGGAGCGAGGACCAGGGAATTTTGCTTCTAACCTCTAGCCCCTGGTGGACTCGCAGCTAGCATTCTTGGTTTTCACTGAGGCTACCCAGATTCAATTCCTGGGCATAGAACTAAGAGTTCACTTCAAGCCACCACTCACTGCTGTCTCTCCAAGATCACCAGTGTGAGTGAATAGGTCTTAAATGACAAATTACCTCTAGCATTTTAATCTCCTCAAGCCTTTGAATTCCTTGGGCCCCTGATGTAAAGAGCCAACTCGTTAGAAAAGACTCTGATGCTGGGAAAGATTGAAGGCAAGAGGAGAAGGGGATGACAGAGGATGAGATGGTTGGATGGCATCACCCACTCAATGGACATAAGTTTGAGCAAGCTCTGGGAGATGATGAAGAACAGGGGAGCCTGATATGCTGCAGTCAGTGGGGTTGCAAAGAATCAGACATGACTGACTGAACAACAACAAAATTCAACCAAGATAGGTCTGGCATGTCTAATTTTCTCATAGTGGGTATATGATCAGGCCACTCAAGATGGCTGTTCTCTTGTCTCTGTCCATCCCTTGTTGACCAGTCCTTGTTTCATTTACTCCCTATGCACACGACTGACCTACCTACCTACTTGATCCAGGTACCCAGCTAGTGATTGTTCCCAATAGCTTATCCAAAGGACAGTGAGAGTTGTCCCCTCTGCTGGTTTCCCTCACAACCAGTAAGCCAACCTGATGTCAATCCCCTTATAACTGGTAAGCTCTCCCTGCACCTCGGAATGAAGACTGCTGTCCTGCCCTGCCGCTGCAGTTATCCAGGCCCTATTCTGGGACCTTGCATGTAAGATTTCCTCACCCTTTAAACTAATGATGTCTGTGTTGCTGACACTGGGCTCTTTCTTTGGTCTTGAAGCTGGGCAAGCACAGAGCTTGCAGGTCCGTGGAGTGTAGCCTAACAGTGGGCCACTTTTTGATCCAAGTTTTAGTCAACCAGCCAGGCAAGCTGTACATACCTTCCTCTGAGCTGTGACATCAAGGCAGCATCTCTCCTTAGTGAGCCTGTATCAGTAAATTCAGCCCGATTGAACTTACTTTCCTACCATTATTCCACATGCTTAATTTCCCACATGTGTTCTCTAGAATTTGTCTGTGTAAAGAACATTCAAGTAGTTATCTAATTTACATACATGATTATGGAGGCTGAAGAGATTATGATTATGGAGGGTAGGAGAGCCAAGGATGGAGTTCCAGGCTGAGTACAAAACAGAAGACAGAAGACTAATGACGGCTTGAAGATACTCAAGGATAGAGAACAAATTCTCCTTGATATTGTCTTTTTGGTTCTATTCAGGCCTTCAATAAATGGGATGAAGTCCACCTACATTGGGGAGGGCAATGTACTTTATTCAATCTACAAATTCAAAAATTCAGAACCATTTCCACCAATATACTCAGAATCATGTTTCAGCAGACATTTGGGTGCTTCCCAGGTGATACAGTGGTAAATAATCTGCCTGCCAATGGAGGAGATGCAAGAGATGCAGGTTTGATTCCTGGGTCAGGAAGATCCCACTCCAGGAAACAGCAACTCATTGCAGTATTCTTGCATACACACACAAATACTTAGGCACCTTGGACCCATTCAAGTGGAAACTTGACTCATCATATTATCTGAGTCTAAACTCAATTTATTTTTATTTATGTTTGTCCTAATATTTTCCTAAAATTTTCTGAATTGTATGTTTTTATCAAGGATCTTTCAGTTTTATAACATCAAAATCTAGATTCTCTGTTTTTAAAAATATTTTCGGTCCTTGTACACTTGCCAGGCAAAATAAGTACCTCAAAAAATATTTACAAATTTAGAATTGCCTAAATATAACTCTTAGAACTAGAATTTCTGAAATTCTTGTTATGTTGTTTATAAATATTGTGATTGTTCTTGATATTGTATAGATTTAATATAACTAGATTATATCTGTCTCTTATACACATCTATGGCAGGAACAGAGGGAGGCTAAACCCTGTTTGATTAAAAGATCAATAGGTCACTTATTTCCCATCCTTGGGGCAAGGGAGACACTGCACATGTGCAGAAAGGTTCCTTGGGAGTCAGGAAGGAGGGGCACCACCCCATAATAAGTGATACTAATATCCAAAAGGCCTTTGGGCTGTAATCCATGCTGGAAAAGGGTTACACACAGATGTTGGGGAGGGTGCTAGGTTAGGTGTGGAAAAAGAAACTAGATAATTGGCCAAAGGTAAAGAAAGAACTGCCCTATATAAATGACTTAACTGCCTCTTTACTACCCTACTCCTCATTAGAGAGGACACCCACACCTGATCTCTGTAGGTTTGTATCTCTGCCTTGCTTCTACATTAAACAAATAGTTTCTTTGTGTGGGCTTCCCTGATAGCTGAGTTAGTAAAGAATCCACCTGCAATGCAGGAGACTCCAGTTCAATTCCTGGGTCAGGAAGCTCCCCTGGAGAAGGGAACAGCTACCCACTCCAGTATTCTGGCCTGGAGAATTCCATAGACTGTATAGACCATGGGGTTGCAAAGAGTCAGATACAACTGCATGACTTTCACTTTCTCTGTGTGTTCTCCCACTTTGCATACCTGTGTTATTACTCAGTCGTGTCTGACTCCCTGCAATCCCATGGACTATAGTCTGCCAAACTTCTCTGTCTGTGGAATGCTCCAGGCAAGAATACTGGAGTAGATTTCCATTTCCTTCTCCAGGGGAATCTTCCTAACCCAGAGGTTGAAGCTGGGTCTCCTACATGGCAGGCAGGTTCTTTACCTTCTGAGCTACCTGGGCTGTGTCTCTAATAATAAAATTGTACATGGTATTAACAGTTTTGCCTCTTTGAGAAATGCATTTTTCAATGGGAGCGAGGACCAGGGAATTTTGCTTCTAATCTCTAGCCCCTGGTGGACTCGCAGCTAGCATTCTTGGTTTTCACTGAGGCTACCCAGATTCAATTCCTGGGCATAGAACTAAGAGTTCACTTCAAGCCACCACTCACTGCTGTCTCTCCAAGATCACCAGTGTGAGTGAATAGGTCTTAAATGACAAATTACCTCTAGCATTTTAATCTCCTCAAGCCTTTGAATTCCTTGGGCCCCTGATGTAAAGAGCCAACTCGTTAGAAAAGACTCTGATGCTGGGAAAGATTGAAGGCAAGAGGAGAAGGGGATGACAGAGGATGAGATGGTTGGATGGCATCACCCACTCAATGGACATAAGTTTGAGCAAGCTCTGGGAGATGATGAAGAACAGGGGAGCCTGATATGCTGCAGTCAGTGGGGTTGCAAAGAATCAGACATGACTGACTGAACAACAACAAAATTCAACCAAGATAGGTCTGGCATGTCTAATTTTCTCATAGTGGGTATATGATCAGGCCACTCAAGATGGCTGTTCTCTTGTCTCTGTCCATCCCTTGTTGACCAGTCCTTGTTTCATTTACTCCCTATGCACACGACTGACCTACCTACCTACTTGATCCAGGTACCCAGCTAGTGATTGTTCCCAATAGCTTATCCAAAGGACAGTGAGAGTTGTCCCCTCTGCTGGTTTCCCTCACAACCAGTAAGCCAACCTGATGTCAATCCCCTTATAACTGGTAAGCTCTCCCTGCACCTCGGAATGAAGACTGCTGTCCTGCCCTGCCGCTGCAGTTATCCAGGCCCTATTCTGGGACCTTGCATGTAAGATTTCCTCACCCTTTAAACTAATGATGTCTGTGTTGCTGACACTGGGCTCTTTCTTTGGTCTTGAAGCTGGGCAAGCACAGAGCTTGCAGGTCCGTGGAGTGTAGCCTAACAGTGGGCCACTTTTTGATCCAAGTTTTAGTCAACCAGCCAGGCAAGCTGTACATACCTTCCTCTGAGCTGTGACATCAAGGCAGCATCTCTCCTTAGTGAGCCTGTATCAGTAAATTCAGCCCGATTGAACTTACTTTCCTACCATTATTCCACATGCTTAATTTCCCACATGTGTTCTCTAGAATTTGTCTGTGTAAAGAACATTCAAGTAGTTATCTAATTTACATACATGATTATGGAGGCTGAAGAGATTATGATTATGGAGGGTAGGAGAGCCAAGGATGGAGTTCCAGGCTGAGTACAAAACAGAAGACAGAAGACTAATGACGGCTTGAAGACACTCAAGGATAGAGAACAAATTCTCCTTGATATTGTCTTTTTGGTTCTATTCAGGCCTTCAATAAATGGGATGAAGTCCACCTACATTGGGGAGGGCAATGTACTTTATTCAATCTACAAATTCAAAAATTCAGAACCATTTCCACCAATATACTCAGAATCATGTTTCAGCAGACATTTGGGTGCTTCCCAGGTGATACAGTGGTAAATAATCTTCAGCATTCATGTCCAATTAATTTTTTTCTTCTTCACTGGGTTCCTTCCAGAATTAATTACATCTGTTGAGTATTTTAGTATGATAATTATATTTCTCTATTTATTTCAATTAATTATTTTGGACACCTATTTGGTTTTGATTTATACAATTTGTTATCTTTTATTTATTTAATTGATTTATTTTAATTGGAGGTTAATTACTTTACAATATTGTAGTGGGTTTTGCCATACATTGACATGAATTATCCATGGGTGTATATGTGTTCCCCATCCTGACTAACCCTCATTCTTTTATTTCTTTTATTTTTTTTAATTTTATTTTTACTTTATTTTACTCTACAATACTGTATTGGTTTTGCCATACATTGACATGAATCCGCAAAGGGTGTGTACAAGCTCCCAATCCTGAACCCCCCTCCAACCTCCCACCCCATATCATCTCTCTGGATCATCCCTGTGCACCATCCCCAAGCATCTTGTATCCTGTATCAAACATAGACTGGCACTTCGTTTCTTACCTGATAGTATACATGTTTCAATGCCATTCTCCCAAATTATCCCACCCTCTTCCTCTCCCTCAGAGTCCAAAAGTCCATTCTATACATCTGTGTCTCTTGCTGCTTGCAAAAAGGGTTATCATTACCATCTTTCTAAATTCCACATATATGTGTCAGTATACTGTATTGGTGTTTTCCTTTCTGGCTTACTTCACTCTGTATAATCAGCTCCAGTTTCATCCATCTCATTAGAACTGATTCAAATGTATTCTTTTTAATGGCTGAGTAATACTCCATTGTGTATATGTACCACAACTTTCTTATCCATTCATCTGCTGATGGACATCTAGGTTGCATGTAAACAGTGGCTATTGTAAACAGTGCTGCGATGAACATTGGGGTATATGTGTCTCTTTCAATTCTGGTTTCCTCAGTGTACATGCCCAGCAGTGGGATTGCTGGGTCATAAGGCAGTTCTATTTGCAGTTTTTTAAGGAATCTCCACACTGTTCTCCATAGTGGTTGTACTAGTTTGCATTCCCACTANTGGGGTACATGTGTCTCTTTCAATTCTGGTTTCCTCGGTGTGTATGCCCAGCAGTGGGATTGCTGGGTCATAAGGCAGTTCTATTTGCAGTTTTTTAAGGAATCTCCACACTGTTCTCCATAGTGGTTGTACTAGTTTGCATTCCCACTAACAGTGCAAGAGGGTTCCCTTTTCTCCACACTCTCTCCAGCATTTATTGCTTGTAGACTTTTGGATCACAGCCATTCTGACTGGTGTGAAATGGTACCTCATTGTGGTCTTGATTTGCATTTCTCTGATAATGAGTGATGTTGAGCATCTTTTCATGTGTTTGTTAGCCATCCGTATGTCTTCTTTGGAGAAATGTCTGTTTAGTTCTTTGGCCCATTTTTTGATTGGGTGGTTTATTTTTCTGAAGTTGAGCTGCATAAGTTGCTTGTATATTTTTGAGATTAGTTGTTTGCCAGTTGCTTCATTTGCTATTGTTTCTCCCATTCAGAAGGCTGTCTTTTCACCTTGCTTATAGTTTCCTTTGTTGTGCAGAAGCTTTTAATTTTAATTAGATTGCATTTGTTTATTTTTGCTTTTATTTCCAGTATTCTGGGAGGTGGATCATAGAGGATCCTGCTGTGATTTATGTCAGAGTGTGTTTTGCCTATGTTCTCCTCTAGGAGTTTTATAGTTTCTGGTCTTCCATTTAGATCTTTAATCCATTTTGAATTTATTTTTGTGTGTGGTGTTAGAAAGTGATCTAGTTTCATTCTTTTACAAGTGGTTGACCAGTTTTCCCAGCACCACTTGTTAAAGAGATTGTCTTTACTCCATTGTATATTCTTGCCTCCTTTGTCGAAGATAAGGTGTCTTGTTTTTATAATACATGTTTTTCTTCCTTCACTCTACTGAGGGTTTTCTTTATACTCATTTTTAACATCTTTTGATAATGTGATGGTATTTATATCTCACTAGTGACTAATCTTTTGATTATTCAGCTGATCATTGCTTTTCTTTTTTACTATTTGTTTTGTATTATGGTGTAGCTAATTAATGAGCTAGTGATAAAAAACCCACCTGCCAGTGCAGAAGACATGACATTTGCAGGTTTGATCCCTGGGTCAGAAAAATCCTCTGTAGGAGAACATGGCAACCCATGGTAATATTCTTTCCTGAAGAATCTCATGGACAGAGGACTCTGGAGGACTACATTCCATAGGATCGGAAAGAGTCAGACACCACTGAAGTGACAGCATAGCCAATTAACAATCTTGTGACAGTTTCAGATGAATTCAAGGGTACATATACATGTATACATTCACACCCAAACTCCCCTTCAATCCAAGCTGCCATATAACACTGATCAAAGTTTCATTTGCTATACAGAAAATCTTTCTTGGTTATCAATCTTTTAAATAGCAGTGTGCACATGCCCATCCTCAATTCCTTACCAATTCTTTCCCCTGGCAACCATAAATTTATTTTCTAAATCTGTGAGTCTCTTTCTGTTTTGTAAGTAAGTTCATTTGTATTATTTCTTTTTAGTTTCCATGCATAAGGTATGTCATTTCTCCATCTCTGCCTGACTTCACTCAATATGACAATCTCTGGGTCCATTCATGCTGCTGCAAATCACACTAATTATTTTAAAGACCAACTACTATTCCATTAAATATATGTACTACATCTTACTGATTTTTTTTTTCTCTATTGATGGACATTTAGGTTGTTTCCATGTGCTGAATATTCATTGAAAGGACTGATGCTAAAGGGGAAGTTCCAATACTTTGGCCAACTGATATAATGGACTGACTCATTGGAAAAGACCGTGATGTTGGGAAAGATTGAAGGCAGGAGGAGAAAGGGATGACAGAGGATGAGATGGTTGGATGGCATCACCAACTCAATGGACATCAGTCTGAGCAAGCTCCATGAGTTGGTGATGGACAGGGAAGCCTGGTGAGCTGCAGTCCAAGGGGCCACAGAGTTGAACATGACTGAGCCACTGAACTGAACTGAACTGAACTGAACTGATACTATTCTCTACAGTGGCTGTTCCAACTTACATTTCTAGGAGTGTTCCCTTCTCTCCATACCCTCTCAGCATTTACTGTTTGTATATATATTTTAACAATAGTAAAAGATGTTTATCAGTTTTCATAATCAATAGCCAGACAAAAAATCACAAATAATTACAACAGCAAGTCATAATGGGAACATGATTAACTTAACAATATAAAATAATTACATACAATTTTAGGTGGGGGGTGGGGGTGTCAAGCAGAGTGATGTGTTAAGTTGAAGTGCATACATGCACATGTTTTCATCCATCCAGTCAAGCTATGTATTTTGGTTGATGCATTTAATATATTTACATTCAAGATAATTATTGATCTTATTACCAATTTCTTAATTGTTTTGGGTTTATTTTCTGTATGTCTTTTCCTTCTCTTGTGTTTGCCACCTAGATAAATTCCTTTAGCATTTGTTTTAAAGCTAGTTTAGTGGCACTGAATTCTTTTAACTTTTGCTTGTCTGGAAAGCTTTTGATTTCTCCATCAAATCTAAAGGAGAGTCTTGTTTGGCAGAGTGTTCTTGGTGGTAGGTTCTTACCTCTCATCACTTTAAATATATCATGCCATTCCCTTCTGGCTTGTTGAGTTTCTGTTGAGAAACCTGCTGATAACCTAATAGGAGTTTCCTTATATGTCACTTGTCATTTTTCTCTGGTTCTTCTAATATTTTTCTCTGTCTTTAATTTTTGTCAGTTTGATTACTATGTGTCTTCTTCCTTGGGTTTATCCTTCCTGTCACTCTCTGTGCTTCCTGGACTTGGTTGACTATTTCCTTTACTATGTTAAGGAAGTTTTCAGCTATTATCTCTTCAAATATTTTCTCAAACCCCGTTTTGCTCTCTTCTCCTTCTGGGATCCCTATAATGCAAATGTTGGCACATTTAATATTGTCCCAGAGGTCTCTTAGGCTGTCTTCATTTCTTTTCACTCTTTTTTCTATATTCTGTTCTGTGGCAATGATTTCCACCATTCTGTCCACCAGGTCATTTATCTGTTCTTCTACCTCAGTTATTCTGGTATTGGTTCCTTCTAGTGTATTATTCATCTCTGTTTGTTTGTTCTTTAGCTGTTCTATGTCTTTGGTAAAGATTTCTTGCATCTTCTCAATATTGGCCTCCAACCGATCCTGGATCAACTTGACTATCATTATTCTGAATACTTTTTTTCTGGAAGTTTGCCCATCTCCACTTCATTTATTTGTCCTATAATCTGGGGGGCTTCCCTAATAGCTAAGTTGGTTAAGAATCTGCCTGCAAAGCAGGAGACCCCAGTCCAATTCCTGGGTCGGGAAGATGCTGGAGAAGGGATAGGTTACCCACTCCAGTATTCTTGGGCTTCCCTTATGGCTCAGCTGGTAAAAAAATCCACCTGCAATGTGGGATACCTGGGTTTGATCCCTGGGCTATGAAGATCCCCTGAAGAAAGGAATGGCTACCAACTCCAGTAGTCTGGCCGGGAGAATCCATGGACTAGTCCATGGGGTTTCAAAGAGTCAGACACTACTGAGGGACTTTCACACTTCACTTCATCTGGGACATAACTCTCTGCTTTTCTCATCATGATTAACTTTCTGTAATATGGTTTTTGCTTTAGCTTCTGTGAGACTGTTTCTTCTTTCTTCTTCTATCTTCCCTCTGATGGATGAAGCTGAGACTTGTGTAAGCCCATTGATGTGAAGGACTGGTGATGAGAAAAACTGGGACTTGGTCTGGTGGGCAGGGCCCTACTCATTAAAGATTTAATTCAACTATCTGTTGATGGGTGGGGTTGTACTCCCTCCCTAGTAGTTGTTTGGTCTGACACGACCCAGCCCTTGGGTCTAAGGGCTCTGTAAGTAGGGTTAATGCCAAATTCCAGAAGGTTCATTCCAAGTGGATCTTCCAGTCCCTCTGTCCCTGTGGTAAGCCCCTGACAACCCATGCCTCCACCAGTGGGTAGAGGCCCTCTAACACTAGCAAGTAGTTTTGGTTCACTCTCCTGTGGGGCCACTGCTCCTCTGCAATGGGTTTTGATGCATGCAAATTTTTTTGTGTGTGCCCTCCAATACTGGAATCTCTGTTTCACTTAGTCCTCTGGAAGGCTTATAATCAAATTCTTCTGGCCTGCAAGGCCAGATTCCCTGGGGATTTCCTGTCCCTTTTTCAGATCCCCAGGCTGGGAAGCCTGATGTGGGATTCAGAACCTTCACAATAGTGTGAGAACTTCTTTGTTATTATTCTACTCCATTCTGTGTGTCACTCACCTGGGGTGCGTAGGATTTGATTTTATCTTGATTGTGTCCCTCCTACCATTCACTATGGCTACTTCTTTGTCTTTGGACCAGGAGTATCATTTTTTTTTTGGTGGGTTACAGCATCCTCCTGATGATGGCTGTTCAACAAGTAGTTGCAATTTTGGTGCTCTTACATGAGGAGATGAGCACATGATCTTCTGCTCCATTTTGAATGGAAAAGCCACTTTTGTGGATTTTTTGATGAAAGTCATTCTGGTTATTTTGAGATAATATCTCCTTGTAGTTTGATCTGAATTTCTCTAATAATCAGCAATGTTGAACATCTTTTTATGGGCCTCTTTGTCATCTGTATGTCTTCTTTGGAGAAATGTCTATTTAGGTTTTCAGCCCATTTGTTGATTGGGTTGTTTGTTTTGCTGCTGTTAAGCATCATAATCTGTTTGCAAATCTTGGAGACTAACAACTTGTTGGGAGGATTGCCTTTTCATTTTGTTTATTTTTTTCCTTTGTTGTGCAGAAGTTTTTGAATTTGAGTGGGTCCCATTTCTTAATTTTTGTTTTTATTTCCATTATTCTTGGAAAGAAATAAAAAAGATGTTGCTGTGATTTATGTTATAGAATGTTCTGCCTATGTTTTTCTCTGAGAGTTTTATATTATCTAGTATTACATTTATGTCTTTAACCTATTTTGGGCTTACTTATACGAATGGTGTTAAAGAATCATCTAATTTCATACTTTAAATGTAGCTGTCCACTTTGCCCCACACCATTTGTTAAAGAGACCGTCTTTCCAGCATTCTGCATTTTTGTCTCCTTTGTCATAGATTAATTAACTATAGGTGCATGGGCTTATTTCTGGGTTTTTCTATTCTATTCTATTGATCTATATCCCTCTTTTTGCACCAGTACCATAGTGTTTTGATGACTATAGCTTTGTAGTATAGTCTGAAGGCAGAAAACCTGATTCCTCCAGCTCAGTTTTCCTTTCTCATGATTGGTTTGACTATTCAGGGTCTTTTGTGTTCCTATACTAATTTTAAGGTTTTTTTGTTGTTCAGTTGCTTAGTCTTGTCTGACTCTTTATGATGCCATGGACTATAGTGCACCAGGCTTCCCTGTCCTTCACTATCTCCGAGAACTAGCTCAAATTCATGTCCATTGAGTTGGTGATACCATCCAACCATCCTGCCCTCTGTCATCAATATTTAGCAGCTTACAGCATACTCAATGGTGAAAAGATGAAATCATTTTCTATAAGATCAGAAATCTGAATCCTCCTGCCTTCAATATCTTCCAGCATCAGGGCCTTTTCCAATGAGTCAGTTCTTCACATCAGGTGGCCAAAGTATTGGAACTTCCCCTTCAGCATCAGTCTTTCCATTGAATATTCAGGACTGATTTCCTTTAGGATGGACTGGTTTGATCTTCTTGCAGTCCAAGGGACTCTCAAGAGTCTTCTCCAGCATCATAGTTTGAAAACATCATTCTTTGGTTCTCAACCTTCTTTATGGTCCAACTCTCACATTCATACATGACTGCTGGAAAAGCCATAGCATTGACTATATGGACCTTTGTTGGCAAAATTGTGTCTCTGCTTTTTAATATGCTGTCTAGATTTTCATAGCTTTTCTTCCAAGGAACAAATATCTTTTAATTTCATGGCTGCAGTCACCATCCACAGTGATTTTGGAGCCCAAGAAAATAAAGTCTATCACTGTTTCCTTTGTTTCCCCATCTATTGGCCATGAATGATGGTACTGGATGCTGTTAGTTTTTTGAATGTTGTGTTTGAAGCCAGCTTTTTCACTCTCCTCTTTCACCTTCATCAAGATGCTCTTTAGTTCCTCTTCTCTTTCTGCCATAAGGGTCATGCCATCTGCAAATCTGGAGATTATTGATATTTCCCCTGGTAATCTTGATTCTACCTTGTGCTTCATCAAGCCCAACATCTTGCATAAGGTACTCTGCACATAAGTTAAACAAGCAGCATGACAATATACAGCTTTTATGTACTCCTTTTCCAAGTTTGAACCAGTCTCTTGTTCCATGTCCAGTTCTAACTGTTGCTTCTTGACCTGCATATAGGTTTCTCAGGAGACAGATAAGTTGGTCTGGTATTCCCATTTCTTTAAAAAAATTTCCTAGTTCTGTGAAAACTGGCATTGGCAATTTGATAAGGATTGCATTGAATCCATAGATTGCCTTGGGTAGTATCATCATTTTGACAATATTTATTCTTCCAGTCTATAAACATGGTGTATCTTTCCATCTATTTGTGTCTTATTTGAGTTCTTTCAGATGCATCTTCTATTTTCAGGGTAAAAATCTTTTGCTTCCTTAGGTAGATTTATTTCTAGATATTTTACTCTTTTTGATGCAATAGTAAATGAAATTGTTTCTTGAATTTCTCTTTCTGATCTTTCACTGTTACTATATAAAAATGCAAGAAATTTCTGTGTATTAATTTTGTAACCTGTATTTTACCAAATTCATTGATAAGTTCTAGTGTTTTTCTAGTAATATCTTTAGGATCTTCTATGTATAATATCATGTCATTTCCAGACAATGATTTTAACTTCTTTTCCAACTTGGGTACATTTGTTTATTTTTATTCTCTGATTGCTGTAGTTAGGACTTCCCAAACTATATTGAATAATTGTGTCAAGAATGGATAGTGCAGTCTCTCAGGACTGAACCAGGAAGAAATTGAAAATATGAACACAACAATCACAAGCACTATAATTGAGACTGTGATTAAAGACTCCCAACAAATAAGAGTCTAGAATGTGATGGCCTCACAGGAGAATTCTATCAAACATTTAGAGAAGAATTAACACATATCCATCTGAAATGGATCCTTGTTTTGTTTCTGGTCTTATTGAAAACGATTTCATCTTTTCACCAGTGAGTATCTTATAAGCTGTATGTTTGTTATATATGGCTTTTGCTATGTTGAGGTATATGCCATCTGTTCACTCTTTCTGGAAGTTGTCTATCATAAATGGGTGCTGAATTTTGTTGAAAACTTTCTCTGCATTTATTGAGATGATTGTATGGTTTTTATTCTCAGTTGGCTGATGTGGTGTATTATATTGGTTGACTTGTTGATATTGAAAAATACTTGCATCACTGGGATGAATGTCCCTTGATCATGTTGTATGATCTTTTTAGTCTATTGTTGGATTCACATTTCTAGCATTTCATTGAAGATTATAACACCTATGTTCATCAGTGATATTAGCCTATAAGTTTCTTTTTTTGTGGTATCTTTATTTGATTTGGTATCAGTGTGATGGTGATCTCATAGAATGAGTTTGGAAATTTTCCTTCTTCTGATTTTTTTGGAACAGTTTCAGATGGATAGGTGTTAATTCTTCTCTGTTTGATAGAATTTTCCTGTGAGGCCATCAGGTTCTAGACTTTTCTTTGTTGGGAGTTTTAAAGTCACAGTTTCAATTTCAGTGCTTGTGACTGAGATGTTCATATATTTTATTTCTTCCTGGTTCAGTCTTAGAAGACTGTACTATTCTAAGAGTTTGTCCATTTCTTCCAGACTGTCAATTTTATTGGCATAAAGTAGCTCATGGTAGTCTCTTATGATGCTTTGTTCTGCAGGGTCATCTGTAACTTCTTTTCATTTCTAATTTTATTAATTTGAGCCTTCTTCTTTTTTTTTCTTGATGAGTATGGCTAAAGGTTTATACATTTTTATTGTCTTTTCAAAGAACCAGCTGTTAGTTTCATTGACCATTGCAATTATTTTCTTTGTCTCTATTTCATTTATTTCTGCTCTGAAATTTATGATCTCATTTCTTCTAATAAATTTAGGTTTTGTTTGTTCTTTCTCTAGCAGTTTTAGATGTAAAGTTATGTGCTTTATTTGATATTCTTCTTGTTTTTTTGAGGTAAGATTGTATTGCTGTAACTTTCTTCTTAGAACTGCTCTTTCTGCATCCCATAGGTATTAGATCATTTTGTTTTCTTTTTGGTCTTGTTTTTGTATCCACCCAGCCAGTCTATGTCTTTTAGTTGGTACAATTAGTCCATTCAAATTTAAGGTAATTATAGATATAGATGATCCTACTAGAACTTCCCAAGTGGCTCAGTGATAAACAATCCATTTGCCAATGTAGGAGATGAGGGCTTGATCCCTGGGTGGGAAAGATTCCCTGGAAAAGGAAATGACTATACACTCTAGTATTCTTGCCAGGGAAATCCAATGGTCAGGGGAGCTTGGTGGGCTAAAATTCTTGGGGTTGCAAAGGGCTGGACATGACTTAGTGACTAAATAGCAGCAACATGATTCTCTTAGTTTAATTTAGTTCAGTCCCTCAGTCATGTCCGATTCCTTGCAATTCCATGAAGCACAGCATGCCAGGCCTCCCTGTCTATCACCAACTCCCGGAGTTCATCCAAACTCATGTCCATCAAGTTGGTGATGCCATCCAGCCATCTTATCCTCTGTTTTCCCCTTCTCTGGTCCTCAATCATTCCCAGCATCAGGGTCTTTTCAAATGAATCGGCTCTTTGCATCAGGTGGCCAAAGTATTGGAGTATCAGCTTGAACATCAGTCCTTCCAATGAATACCCAGGACTGATCTCCTTTAAGATAGACTGGTTGGATCTCCTTGCAGTCCAAGGTACTCTCAAGAGTCTTCTCCAACACCACAGTTCAAAAGCATCAATTTTTTAGCTCTCAGATTTCTTTATCATCCAACTCTCACATCCATACATGACTACTGGAAAAACCATAGGCTTAACTAGATGAACTTTTGTTGGCAAAGTCATATCTCTGATTTTTAATATGCTGTCTAGGTTGGTCATAACTTTCCTTCCATGGAGTAAGTGTCTTTTAATTTCATGGCTGCAATCACCATCTGCAGTGATTTTGGAGCCTGAACAAATAGAGCCTGACACTGTTTCCACTGTTTCCCCATCTATTTCCCATGAAGTGATGGGACCAGATGCTATCATCTTCATTTTCTGAATGTTGAGCTTTAAGCCAACTTTTTCATTCTCCTCTTTCACCTTCATTAAGAGGTTCTTTAGTTCTTCTTCACTTTCTGCCATAAGGGTGGTGTCATCTGCATATCTGAGGTTATTAATATTTCTCCTGGCAATCTTGATTCCAGCTTGTGTTTCTTCCAGCCCAGCATTTGTCATGATGTACTCTGCATATAAGTTAAAGAAGCAGGGTGACCATACTTGACGTACTCCTTTTCCTATTTTGAACCAGTCTGTTGTTCTATGTCCAGTTCTAACTGTTGCTTCCTGACCTAAGTACAGGTTTCTCAAGAGGCAGATCAGGTGGCCTGGTGTTCCCATCTCTTTCAGAATTTTCCATAGTTTCTTGTGATCCACACAAAGTCTTTGGCATAGTCAATAAAGCAGAAATAGATGTTTTTCTGGAACTCTCTTGCTTTTTCAGTGATCCAAAGGATGTTGGCAATTTGATCTCTGGTTCCTCTGCCTTTTCTAAAACCAGTTTGAACGTCTGGAAGTTCACAATTCACGTATTGCTGAACCTGGCTTAGAGAATTTTGAGCATTACGTTACTAGCGTGTGAAAGTGAAAGTGTGCTCAGTCGTGTCCGACTCTTTGCAACCCCATGGACTGCAGGCTACCAGGCTCCTCTGTCCATGGGATTTTCCAGGCAACAGTACTGGAGTGGTTTGCCATTTCCTTCTCCAGGGGATCTTCCCGACCCTGGGATGGAATCGAGGTCTCCCGCATTGTAGACAGACGCCTTACTGCCTGAACCACCAGGGAAGCCATCCCTAGCGTGTGAGATGAGTGCAATTATGCGGTAGTTTGAGCATTCTTTGGCATTGCCTTTCTTTGGTATTGGAATGAAAACTGACTGTTTCCAGTGCTGTGGCCACTGCTGAGCTTTCCAAATTTCTGACATATTGAGTGCAGCACTTTCACAGCATCATCTATTACCATTTTCTTAATTGCTTTGGGTTAGTTATTTGTATATCTTTTCCTTCTCTGCCTAGAAAAGTTCCTTTAGTAGATGTTGTAAAGATGACCTGGTGGTGCTGAATTCTCTTAACTTTTGTTTGTATGTGAAGCTTTTGATTTCTCCATCAAATATGGAGAGAATTGTTAGTAGCGTATTCATGGCTGTTTTTCTTCCCATCCGTCACTTTAAACATATCATGGCATTCCCTTCTGTCCTGTGCAGTTTCTGTTGAGAAATCAGCTGATAACCTTATGAGAGTTCCTTTGTATATGTCACTTTTCACTTGTTGCTTTTTAATATTTTATCACTGTCTTTAATTTTGTCAGTTCGATTATTTGTCTTGTTTTGATTATTCCTCCTTGGATTTATCCTTCCTGGGACTGGAAGTTTCCTATAGGGCAACTGCTCCTTTCCCCTGGATCCTGATGTACACAAGGTTTTGCTTGTGCCTTCCAAGAGTGGAGTTTTTATTTCCCTCAATCCTGTGAAAATCCTACTAGCAAATCCTGGTGGCTTTCAAAGTCAGATTCGCTGGGGATTCCTAGGCTAGGAATTTTCCTTGCCAGATTCCCATGCTAAGAAGTTTGATATGTGGCTCAGAACCTTCACAACAGTGGGAAAACTTCTTTGGTATTATGTTCTCCATTCTCTGGGTGACCCACCCAATGGCATGAGATTGCTTTTATTATGAATGTGTTGTTCCTAAAATTTCTCCTTTGTCTTTGAACTTGGGTTTTTTTTTTTTTTTTTTTTTCCTTTGGTGGGTTGGCAACGTCTTCCTGTCTATGGTTGTTCAATAGACAGTTGCAATGTTGGTGCCTTCACAGGAGGAGACAAGCACATGACCTTCTATTTGGCCATCTTGAACCAATCTCAGTCATGTGCTTTTCTATAATGTCATCTTTCCTCACGTGTTTTTAAGTTTAATTTTCTTGTTAGCTTTTACTTTTATTAAGGTCTTGGCTTATCCTTTATGGTCTGGAAGTTTTGTAGTTATATCAACTTTTTTTTTTTTTTTTTTTTGTGATGCCATGGATAGATAACCAAGTTATACAGATAGGTCAGATTTCCTTTCCTGTAGGAATATTGAAAATTTTGGAGATCAGGCTCTCAGGCCTGTGTAGTCAGATTTCTTTACTGCTGTTCAATAGTAAGTTTTCTTTTCTATATAAGCCATAGATCTAGGGATGCTTAATTTTATTTAACCTCATTTCTGGAGCAGTTTAAGACCCTATCTTGTTCCTATTGCTCACCACTGGACAAGTAGGTACTTTGAGTTTAACAGCTGTTGTCTTTTGCTGCCAATTTCATAACTGGAGTCTATCTCTTGAAGTCTTCACAAGATAATCTATCATTTGGTTTCAGACTGTTATTAATAAGTATTTATTTTATTCTACTTTCTTTAAGGGCCTCACCCAGGAAATATTTTCTTTGGAATTCATAAAACAGTATTTCTTGAAATCCTCACTTTTTAAAAAAAAATTTTTAAATATTATAAATCTGTTTTTCTCATTTTAATACGTGTTAATATGTCTGATTTTTTCTCATTTTAATACATCATAATTATTCTCATCACATCAGTTCTTAATAAGAAACTCTTATGACTGTGACTACTGACATTTGGTATTGTATATATTTCAGGTGCAGAAATAATAAGTAACACAAATGCAAAAATTCAGGATTAAAGTCATGGCATGGAGACTAATGAAATAAAAAAATTATAATGAAACGTGCTTCTGCCAGTCTTAGCCAGTGATGCAAAACTGATGCTTCTAGAACTTTGATATTTAGAATTTAATATAAAATGGGGAAAAAAAGTCAGTGTTGAAATAGCAATAACATTTTAAAGAAGTGGAAAAGATTTTATTAACTGCATTTTTCACTGATGAAAGTATAAAAGGGCTCATATTTTATATTACTACATATCCTTGGTTAATTTCAGTTAGGTACAAAAGCAACTATAAACTATTATTTAAAGTGCCCTTTATAACTTAAAAGCAAGCATTATCTAATTTTCTAGTTTATAAAAATTATCACCAGGATTGTGAATAAAGTCTGATTAGGATGTTTGGTTAACTAGAGATATTTGGGGGGAAAAAATATTGCTAGCAGAGGAATTAATGTTCAAGTGGAATCTAAAAAAGCATTGTTAATTTATTTTAAAGGAGCTATACATGCAATAGTTATGTCTGAATTCTGGGTTAAGCAGATGACTCAGTGCAAAGTCTCCTATTATTTGTTTCCTCTGCTCAGCCAGCTGTTTTAAAATTGGGAAGTGTAAGCTATCTGTCTCAATTAATATAGACATAATACTTTCAAACTGAACTTGAGTTACTTCAAAGTAATAAATACCTTCTTTGACCTGAAAAGTGAAATTGTCTGTGAATTAAGGAGAATTTATATATGGATAGATTAATTCATTGCCAACCTCAAAAATGTATTCTTTATTCATTGAAAATTTTATCTCTCTTTTCCAAAATAATAAAATAGAATGATTATCTTTAGAATTTGTAGAAAGTTCAAATTACTTCAATTTTTCATATATATATATAATATTTATTAACGTAGCCTCATATATCATTCCAATTTTATTTTAAACACATTTTCAGTGTACTACAGTATGTCTGTCATTCTCCTGGTTTTAACAAAGAGTAAATAAGATTGAAATGGTATCCTTGCTCTATAATTTTCTAGAGTGAGAGTAGAATCAGGAGACTGACCAGGAGTCCCGTTAAATTAGAACAATCTGACAGTGCAAGTGCAGTGAGGGAGTCCATGTAGTTTGGTAAGACTGCAATGAACATTGGGGTACATGTGTCTCTTTCAATGCTGTTTTTAATGTTTTATCCCTTTTGCTGGATCAAGAAATCTTGAATGATGAAAGTAGATTTTATGCAGAATGAAGTCAGAGGTACAGAAAAGTCTGGCTCTAAATTGAATAATGTCTTCAATCAGGATCTCCTTATTCTACTGCCAAGTTGTTGCTATTATCACAGTTTCTATTAATTCTGACTTGTCTTCATAGTGTCTATTCTCAATAGAAGGAAAAAGTTTTAAAAAGAAATGAAAAGGAGCAATATGGTTAGAGAGAAAATGGAATCACTAATGAAGGATACAAAAGAACAATCGAATGCCAGGTACCATTCTTTGTCTTTACATGGAATGAAAAGTTTCTCCCTTCAAAAGAGTGGATTAGCTAAAATAAAACTAGAGTGTAATGACTAGGATACTGTTCTTCAAGTTATAGTGACTTTTTGGAAGTATCATTCTTCAGTTCAGTTCAGTTCATTTCAGTCGCTCAGTCGTGTCCAACTCTTTGTAACCCCATGGATTGCAGCACGCCAGGCTTCCCTGTCCATCACCAACTGCTGTGGTTTGCTCAAACTCACATCCTTCGAGTCAATGATGCCATCCAACCATCTCCTCCTCTGTCGTCCCCTTCTCCTCCTGCCTTTGATCTTTCCCAGCATCAAGATCTTTTCACATGACTCATTTCTTTGCATCAGGTGGCCAAAGTATTGGAGTTTCAGCTTCAGCATCAGTCCTTCCAATGAATATTCAGGACTGCTTTCCTTTAGGATGGACAGGTTGGATCTCCTTGCAGTCCAAGGGACTCTCAAAAATCTTCTCCAATGCCACAGATCAAAAGCACCAATTGTTTGGTGCTCAGCTTTCTTTGGAGAAGGAAATGGCAACCCACTCCATTATTTTTGCCTGGAGAATCCCAGGGAAGGAGGAGCATGGTGGGCTGCCTTTTATGGGGTTGCACAGAGTCTGACACAATTGAAGTGACTTAGTAGCAGCATCAGCAGCTTTCTTTATAGCCCAACTTTCACATCCATATATGACTACTGGAAAACCATAGCTTTGACTAGACGAACCTTTGTTGGCAAAGTGATGTTTTTAATATGCCATCTAGATTGGTCGTAGCTTTTCTTACAAGGAGCAAGCATCTTTCAATTGCATGGCTGCAGTCACCATTTGCAGTGATTTTGGAGCCCCCGAAAATAAAGTCTCTCACTGTCTCCATTCTTTCCCCATGTATTTGCCATTATGTGACTGAACAAGATGCCATAATCTTAGTTTTGTGAATGTTCAGCTATATATATATATCATTCTTAGTTATATAATTTTCCATTCTAATTCTGATTAATAGGAAAAAAAATGAAGAAGAATATCATCTCACTTTGATTTCTACCCTATTCAGATAGTAGAAAAAAGACCATTTATAAATGCTTTCTAATATATATATATATATTTTGTTAATTAAGTTTGTTAAAAACAACAACAACAACAACAACAACTGTTTTTCTCCCATGGAGTACCATCCATTTATTCAGAATGTGGAGGACAACAAAAAATGAAAAAAATGAGGCTTAATATTTTACTTTGATCAATTTTATTAGACATTTTGGAAGCAATAAACAAGCCAATAGAGTTATTATGCCATTTGTATTTTTAGTGTCAAGCAAACAATTATAGTTATTAAAAAAGGTAAAACGTTTTTGAGACTTCTCTAGTGTTAAACTCTGCATTTCCAATGCAGGCGCCATGTGTCTGATCAATGGTTAGAAAACTAATAATAATAACAATAATAAAAAAGTTAAATATCAATGCACATTATTTGGTGACTTGCTTAATAAATGGGAAGACTTAGAACAATATATTCAATGTACTTATTTCCATTAAATATAATGACAATATCAGTAGGTTTCTAAATCAATTTTTCTTCAAATATAGTTCAGAGGTGACCAGTGTCAACTAAAAAAAAACATTGCTCAAAGAGCCATTAGTTGAGTTTTAGTCAGGGACTTAGTAAGTACTACAACCTGGCAGACAGCCTCTCAGACAGCTCTGAGGACCTGTATGAAGAGGTAGGGGGAGCAGCCAATATACATGACTTTGGCCAGGAAATATGTGCAGTCAATCACACATTTCACTATATGATTACTAGTAGTCATGAGCATCACTATAAACAAAACTAGTGGAGGTGATGGAATTCCAGTAGAGCTATTTCAAATCCTGAAAAATGATGTTGTGAAAGTGCTGCACTCAATATATCTGCAAATTTGGAAAACTCAGCAGTGGCCACAGAAATGTAAAAGGTCAGTTTTCATTCCAATCCCAAAGAAAGGCAATGCTAAAAAATGCTCAAACTACCTCACAATTGCACTCATCTCATATGCTAGTAAAGTAATACTCAAAATCCTCTAAGCCAGGCTTCAGCAATACGTGAACAGTGAACTTCCACGTGTTCAAGCTGGTTTTAGAAAAGGCAGAGGAACCAGAGATCAAAGTGACAACATCCGCTAGATCATTGAGAAAGCAAGAGAGTTCCAGAAGGGCATCTATTTCTGCTTTATTGACTATGCCAAAGCCTTTGACTGTGTGGATCACAATAAACTGTGGAAAATTCTGAAAGAGATGGGAATACCAGACCACCTGACCTGCCTCTTGAGAAACCTATATACAGGTCAGGTAGCAACA
>SJYT01067336.1:1063460-1104517 GCA_006410635.1 Cephalophus harveyi | reverse complement strand
AACAGTGGAAACAGTGCCAGACTTTATTTTTTTGGGCTCCAAAATCACTGCTGATGGTGACTGCAGCCATGAAATTAAAAGATGCTTACTCCTTGGAAAGAAAGTTATGACCAACTTAGATAGCATATTCAAAAGCAGAGACATTACTTTGCCAACAAAGTTCCATCTAGTCAAGGCTATGATTTTTCCAGTGGTCACTATGGATGTGAAAGTTGGACTGTGAAGAAAGCTGAGCCCCGAAGAATTGATGCTTTTGAACTGTGGTGTTGGAGAAGACTCTTGAGAGTCCCTTGGACTGCAAGGAGATCCAACCAGTCCATTCTGAAGGAGATCAGCCCTGGGTATTCTTTGGAAGGAATAATGCTAATGCTGAAACTCCAATACTTTGGCCACCTCATGTGAAGAGTTGACTCATTGGAAAAGACTCTGATGCTGGGAAGGATTGGGGGCAGGAGGAGAAGGGGACGACCGAGGATGAGATGGCTGGATGGCATCACCGACTCGATGGATGTGAGTTTGGGTGAACTCCGGGAGTTGGTGATGCACGGGGAGGCCTGGCGTGCTGCAGTTCATGGGCTGGCAAAGAGTCGGACACGACTGAGTGACTGAACTGAGCTGAACTGAACTGAGTCATGAGGAAACAAGTACCCATGCTAATGACATTAGTGTTTGCTTGTTTGTTTTCTATATATGCAGAGATGCAAGAACTTGCGATTATTAAAATTCTTCCTGAGATACAAAAATATTTAAGGGGCTTGTTTTTATAAATAACAGTGTTTTCCATTGTGAATTCCTTTCTGGGTGAACCATCAGGCAGGGCCTGCAATGGCTAGTTACTTAACCTTTGTAGTACTAGATGCTGGGCACAAACTTTCTCTTATAATTATCTCTTTCTTGGTCATAAATTGCCCAAGGTTTGGAAAGCATATCATGATCAACTTGTCTCACACCACTAGGAATGCTCATTTGTAGGTCAGGTGATGATTTCATTGATAGGGCACTAAATGTGCTATTACTATGTTAATGCTAGCATAGAAATCTCTGGTACACTTGTCTTACCAGTCTGTTATGGTTCAGGAAATGTTTCTTCTTTGTTGCATCTTTGTATATCTAGAAATACATAATTGCAATCATTTTAATCTTATATCCAGTTCAGTTCAGTTCAGTTTTTCAGTCACGTCTGACTCTTTGTAACATGGAATACAGCCTGCCAGGCCTCCCTGTCCATCTCCAAATCCCGCAGTTTACTCAAACTCATGTCCACTGAGTCAGTGATGCCTTCCAACCATCTCATCCTCTGTGATCCCCTTCTCCTCCTGCCTTCAATCTTTCCCAGCATCCGGGTCTTTTCAAATGAGTCAGTTCTTCACATCAGGTAGCCAAAGTAATGGAGTTTCAGTATCAGTCCTTCCAATGAATATTCAGGACTGATTTCCTTTAGGATGGACTGGTTGGATCTCCTTGCAGTCCAAGGGACTCTCAAGAGTCTTCTCCAACACCACAATTCAAAAGCATTAATTCTTTGGCACTCAGCTTTCTTTATCGTCCAACTTTCACATCCATCCATGACTATGGAAAAATCATAGCTTTGACTAGACAAAGGACTAGATAGTTCAAGTGACTTAGTCATTGCAATTTGAGTGATCAATTACACAGAGTAATTGATCTGCACAGAAACCAAAAATTGTGCAGGCTAGACAGAATACAAGTAATACATCTTTAGCATCAGTAAGATCATAAGTTAAAAGAATTTAAGACAAGAACTTTCATTAGCTATGGCCCAGTATATCCCTGAGCTTTCTGTTCCATGCCAAGCATTATCTTTAAAAGTAATGATATATTGGCATTATTGATAAGACACTCAGTCTAATTTCCTAATATTATTAATCTGATTATCTATAGTTTAATTAATTTTTCCAAATATAGAGGGACTTTAAACTTAAATGAAGATAACCTGGTGTTTCTCATATAAATCAATACCATAACTGAGGGAAGGTTCTCCTAATAAGTGTGAGGCTATTGTTTTGACTGAAATTTAGCTTGTTACTTTGACTGAGCTTGAGTAACATTTAAAGAAAATGTGTATTTATTGCCAGGGTCAAAGCAAGTATGATTGATTGGCCAAGTGAGTGATTTCCCCTTAGTAATAATAATAGCATTATTAATATCAATAATGGCCCAAAGAGAAAGAAAGAAACAAAGTGAAATCTCTCAGTCATGTCTGACTCTTTGCAACCCCATGGACTGTAGCCTACCAGGCTCCTCCATCCATGGAATTTTCCAGGCAAGAGTACTGGAGTGGGTTGCCAATTCCTTTTCCATAATGGCCCAAACAGAACTATAATTAATTATAGCTTCTTTCTTTAAGATTAGGTTTGCAATCACCATCCAATCAGAGTCTTGGAGAGGAGGGATCCACCAAAATATTGTGAGCAGTTTTGTAGTAGAGTGTAGGATTGTGTTCCGATACAGAAACACTTGATTCATGTGAAATAATCCAAAAAGTTAAGAAAATACTACAAATAATCATGCAGATCAGCTACAGCCTCTTAGAATAGCTGTTTACTTCTGATGCCACCTTCTCTTTATCTTGCTCTTGGCATCATTTCTTCTCTGTTTGACTATCATTTTAAGGTGAGCTTAAAGGCAGCTGTAAAGCACTACAGGGCCATTTTTAAAGTGGAAACTATGAATTTAGGAATCAATTCCCTTCAGTTTATTGCACATGAACTATTTATGTGTACCTGATATGGATCTCTCCATCCAGATTGGAGAGAGTCCTTTAAATGATGTCCTTTCAAATATGCATAATCTCCGGGTTACACGTCATCAGGCATCTGATTTTCATTTAAAAAACAAACTACTATAATAAGCTTCAGAAACAAGCTTAGAATGCCCTTTTAATAATTTAATTAAAGCTTACAATAAGTCAGCATAATAACAAGGAGCCTTTTGGAACTGAAGTCTTAAGCAGTAAATACCACACCTGATGGCTGAGATAGTAAAGAATCTGCCTCCCAGGCAGGAGACCAGGTTCGATCCCTGGGTCAAGAAGATCTCCTGAAGAAGGAAATGGCATCCCACTTCATTATTCTTGCCAGGGAAATCCCATGGACAGAAGAGACTGGCAGGCTACAGTCTAAGTAGTTGCAAAAAGTTGGTTACGTCCATGGAGTTGCAAAGAGTCAGACATGATCACGCGACTTTCACAATAAGCATAACAATTGAATGTATATGCTCTTTTAAATTTATTTTGCTGGAACTTTTCACAAAGAATCTTAGATTAACCTTTTTTAACTGGAGGTTAATGCTTTACAATGTTGTGTTGGTTTCTGCTGTACAACAGCGTGAGTCAGCCATAAGTATTCATTTATCAGATTGACTTTTGAAAAGGCCTCATATTCAAGAAATTCTCAACAATAACTTGCCACTAGATTCTACCAGAAATACCTACAAGCTTGGGTAGATTTCTCTCTTCTCCCTGAAATATTTTGGGTTCCCTGCACCTACCAGGAAGTGAGTTTCCTATCATGTCTGACTCTGTGCGACCCCACAGAGAGCAGCTCACCAGGCTCCCCCGTCCTTGGGATTCTTCAGGCAAGAACACTGTGGGTTGCCATTTTCTTCTCCAGTGCATGAAAGTGAAAGTGAAAGTGGAGTCGCTCAGTAGTGTCCGAACCTTAGCAACCCCATGGGCTGCAGCCTACCAGGCTCCTCCGTCTGTGGGATTTTCCAGGCAAGAGTACTGGAGTGGGTTGCCATTGCCTTCTCCACTTACCTGGTAAGGTTGTTGAAAAACTTCTAAGCAGGCTGCTGCTGCTGCTAAGTCACTTCGGTTGTGTCTGACTCTGTGTGACCCCATAGATGGCGGCCCACCAGGCTCCTCTGCCCCTGGGATTCTTCAGGCAAGAATACTGGAGTGCGTTGCCATTTCCTTCTCCAATGCATGCATGCATACATGCTAAGTTGCTTCAATCGTGTCTGACTCTGTGAGACCCTATGGACAGCAGCCCACCAGGCTCCTCTGTCCATGGGTTTCTCTAGGCAAGAATTCAGGAGTGGGTTGCCATTTCCTTCTCCATCTAAGCAAGGCACCAGGCTGTTTTTCCAATGATCTCTTTGTGCTTACATAAAGTTCACCTTAGTTCTTAAATTATCTGGTCATATCTGATTCTTTGCATTTTCTCAAATATGACATTCAGGTCAAAGTCATTGTAACACAACTGTTTCAACTGTGACCTGTTATAAGGGGAATAGATTCCTGTTGAACTCATGCAAATGACTACATGATCATGAAAATACGAATATTCACTAAGATTTTCCAAAATCTGGAGGGATCAGGTAGATAGAAAAGAAAAATATTTTAATTCTCCTTACAAAGTAATAATTTACCAAATTTCTGTGTCATAATTAGCTTAAGGTGAAAGGTTTCCTTATATCTGGAAAACAAAATTTAAAAGCAAGTAATATTTCTGACAAAAAATCATTAAAAATTGCCATTCAACCCTATGACACTATTGTTGATCTTGATCTTCTTTTAACAGGTATATGAAGCCATCATGATTTTCATTAGAATTTTGTAAAAGAAGAGAATTAAACTAAAAGATCCAGTTCAGTTCAGTTGTTCAGTCGTGTCTGACTCTTTGCGACCCCATGAATTGCAGCACGCCAGGCCTCCCTGTCCATCACCAACTCCCGGATTTCACTCAGATTCACGTTCACTGAGTCAGTGATGCCATCCAGCCATCTCATCCTCGGTTGTCCCCTTCTCCTCCTGCCCCCAATCCCTCCCAGCATCAGAGTCTTTTCCAATGAGTCAACTCTTCGCATGAGGTGGCCAAAGTACTGGAATTTCAGCTTTAGCATCATTCCTTCCAAAGAAATCCCAGGGTTGATCTCCTTCAGAATGAACTGTTAGATTGGACTTGAGTAATTTCTACATGTGCTTTCACAAAAATTTTAAAGTAAACCTTACTTTATATTCAAAGCAGGAAGAAAATACATTATCTAAATGTCAATCTAGAGATATAATTTTGTCTCATCATTTTCCCCAATTCTTATTTCCCTTTAAGAACCACATTAAAAGCAAATGGTCATGAATTATATCATTACCCTGAAGGCTGAATTGGTTGAAAAATTACAGGGAAATAAAAATTCTACCAGAAAAGGATGTTCGTGATAGGAAACTAAGAAAGTTTCAGTTAACTAATATGTAAGAAAGTATTGAGATACATTGAAACAGAGCATAATGATCTAAAATTGACAAACAAGGTGATATGAGCAATTCCAGGTATGTTATTTCTCAATCTGTGTATTATTTAATTAGTGAGTAATGTTTTTGGAGAAGGAAATGGCAATCCACTCCAGCACTCTTGCCTGGAAAATCCCATGGTCAGAGGAGCCTGATAGGCTACAGTCCATTTTGTAAACACTTTGAATTACATTTTTAAGTAAAAGTTTTATTCTATTGCTATATTTTAAAAAATTTATATAGAGTATACTTCTTTTTATACCTATGCTTTCCCATGTATTTTTAATTTGTGAAATTCCTCAAGTTTTTTTATTTTTGGGGAAAGAGGTGTCTTAATTTTCTTAATAATTTGTAACAAATGTTTTATTTTATTCATAGATGGATACCTTTTTTATATCTGTGTCTCACTGCTAAACTGATAGACTTTCAGAAATTATTGATGTCTATAAATATTGCTGTCAAATAAAGAATTTTATTTTTCCCACTTTTCTCTTATTGCTAAATTTTTTCCCCCTTGTCTGTGTAGCTCCTAACTAGAGTCACTTACAAGCAAATTATCTAATAGCTGAAATGATAATAAGCAAAAAGAATGTATATTTGTTTACTCTAGCAATATATTTTGATTACTATTATTTACTACTTGCTTCTAATATGTTCACAATTGGGCACTATGGCCTTTGTTTATTTCATATCTTAAAGGGAAGTTTTTTATATAGTTTGGGTTTCCCTTATAACTCAGTTGGTTAAGAATCCACCTGGATGCAGGAGACCTGGGTTTGATCCCTAGGTTGGAAAGATCCACTGGAGAAGGGAAAGGCTACCCATTCCAGTATTCTTGCCTGGAGAATTCCATGGGGTGTATAGTCCATGGAGTTGCAAAGAGTCAGAGACAACTGAGAGATTTTCACTTACATAGGAATATGCAGGAATGAAATCAGACATAGTGAGTGTATCATGCTTTATTTGTTCTACTTGATGTGTATTAGTAATAAAAGTTTTATAAGAAACAAGGAAGATTTTTCTGTAGATTGAACTCTATTGAAACATCTGTTCTATATTCAAAAAGTTTGCATTTACTTATGTAATATAGCATTTTGGTGGTAAACTCTTAGAAGTATAAACATGTAAGGAATTTTTATGATTTGACAGATTTTTGAAAATATGATAATATCCAGTTTTGGCAAAAATTTTGGAGAAAGACCAATCCCACCTACAGCTGATCAGAATATACAATTTTAGGGACTTCTAGATAGTTGACTCATTGGAAAAGACTCTGATGCTGGGAGGGATTAGGAGCAGGAGGAGAAAGGGATGACCGAGGATGAGATGGCTGGATGGCATCTCTGACTCGATGGACGTGAGTCTGAGTGAACTCCAGGAGCTGGTAATGGGCAGCGAGGCCTGGCGTGCTGCAATTCATGGAGTCGCAAAGATTCAGACACGACTGAGTGACTGAACTGAACTGAAGTGAGGTAATATGGTAAATTTATTCCTAGTTTTTAAGGAATCTCCATACTGTTTTCCATAATGGTTGTATCATTTCCTTTTCATCCAACACTGCAAGAGTATTCCCTTTCTTCCACATACTCTCCAGCACTTATTGTTTGTAGAATTTTTATGATAGCCATTCTTACTGGTGAAGTGATATCTCATTGTAGTTTTGATTTACATTTCTCTAGTAATTAACAATGTTGATCTTTTTATGTTTTTATTGGTCATCTGTATATATTTGGATAAATGTGTGTTTAAATCTTCTTATTTTTTGATTGGGTTCTTTGTTTATGTAATAAATAGCTATATAAGTTGCCTATGTATTTTAGAGATTAATCCTTTGTCAGTTGCTTTCTTTGCAATTATTTTATTCCATTTGAGAGCTGTCATTACAATTTGTTTATTGTTTCTTTGCTGTGCAAAAGCTTTTAAGTTTTATTAGGTTCTACCTGCTTATTTTGTTTTTATTTGCTTGAGGAACATACCATTAATGAACATTGCTTTAGAGCTTTATAAATGTGATAATTATTTCAAGATTTAAATTTTAGTCTCTTCATGCTAGAATATATAGTGCTTTTTGATAGGCATAAATTAAAAAAAATACGAAATCATCAATTGCCTAGTGCATACTTCTGAAAGTACTTAGACAACAATTATACAATTTCATTAAAAAACAGTGTCCACTATGATTGGAGTAATTCTTACTGTGGGGAATCTATGTATTCTCTAGTATATAGCTGATTATAGTTGAATAGCACGTATTTTTCCAGCAACTTACTAACTTCTAAACATAAAATTTAGGAAATACAGTTGGGTGGCAAAGAGTCTACAGGCTTCTGTAAGAAATAAGAACCTAATACAAAGATAACATATTGGTAATATGGATAAACTTCTGTAATTAAAAAAAAAATGCACTCAGAAGGACTTTAAAGATGATGGAGTAAGACAAGGAGACCACCTTTCTCCCCACAAATACATCAAAAGTACTTTTGTGTGTGGAACAACCCTTAGAGAACATCTTCTAAATTCTAGTAGAAGCTTCCAGACTTACCAAAAGGCAAACTCACCTCTACAATATGAGGTATGGCAAAAGATATAAGTAAAAAGAAAAAGACAAAGGATTTGGGACAGGGACCTGCACCTCTGGGAGGGAGCTGTGAAGAAGGAAACATTTCTGCTCACTCAGAAATCCCCTCACAGGTGAGAACGAGGAGGGGGAGCTTTGGAATCTCAGAGGGGAACACAGTAACAGGTACTCATAAGGCAAAATGAAGAGAATTCACCACAAAAATCAGTTCCAGCCAGCACTTCCTTGTTGAGATATTATTTGAACACCCACTGTGGTGAGTGGGGGCTGAGTGCTATGGTTCAGGCATCGAGGGTTGAACCCCAGGGAGAAGACTAGGGTTGACTGTCATGAATATACTCTGAGGGGGGTAGTACAGCACAGCTGAGGGAGTCCAAGGAAAGGCCTCGGCCTGCCAGAGAGGCATGAGATCATTGTCACAGGACAACGTGTGCTCAAGCTCCGTGTGCTCAAGCTCTGTGGGCTCTAACTCTATGCTCAAGCAGGACACAGGACCTTGCCTTTAGGAGTGTCATAGTGGGACTAGCAATTGCTGTGGACTGTGACCCCGGAGATATTAATAGATATGGCAGCCCAAAGCTGACTCTAAGGTTGGTGAGAGTGCCAGAGTTGGGACTAGCCACCAATTGCTGTTTGTGATCTCAGAGTGGGGAACACAGACTAGTTGGCCACCACTGAAGCCATCTGCAGGAGGCAGATGAAAAGACCCTGCTGTGGTCCTGCCTGCATCTTACTGGTCACAGCTATCACCAAGCTGTGAGCAGGCACAGGTCACTGCCACATCTTGCTGGGAGCCTGTGCAGCTTGTCTATGCCAAGGGACCAGCAACACAGGACTAACTCCCCTGGGGAAAGACTCTCCTCAGACTGTAGCAACTTTCCACAGGCTTTGGCCAGAGCAGGCATTTGGTGAACATGCCAGCTGTGTCTGTAGTATCCCTCCAACTCCCAGACCAACTGAGCTTGTGATACACAACAAGCAGCTGCTTCCCCACCCCCCATTCTTGTCTGAGTAGGGAACAGACACTAGAGAGCAGCCTGCAGAAGCAGGACCAACATTAAAGCTGAGAACCAGGGACTGTGTGACCAAAGAAATGAAAAGGAATGCCTGCCTACACCCACAGGTGCAACAGATTAAATCCCTGCAATTAATTTGAGACTGTGGACTGGGGGTAGTTGTGAAATTTGGAAGCAAGTAAAAGCTGCAGTAAGGCCAGCTCTAAGACTTGTGATTTGACTCCACAGCACCCACAGCAGGTCCAGAGATATTCCTAGAAATACTTGGAGGACCTCTTCAAAAGGCAGATTTTCTGGAGCTCACTATGAGGTGAGGACAATGGAGGACACAGGAGGACATTCTCCTTACTATGTCTCTCTCTCTATATATATATACTTTTTTGCCTTTTTTTGTATTGTTCTACTGTTCTTTTTCATCATTCTTCTATTTTTTAATTACTTTTTATTTTTAAATGCTTTAATTTTAAATAAATTTATTTTTCTATTGTTACAGTACTCTTTTGCTAATATTGCATTTCCCCCATCCCCTGCTATTTTTTTGTAATTTTGCTAGTCTATGTTTTACTATTTGTTTTCAATTATGGGATTGTTTATTGGCTTGATTGCTCTTTTTTGTTCTTGCTTTTATTCTGGTTCTTGTTTTTATTCTCTCTCTCTCTTTTTTTTCTCTCTTCTTTTCTCTTTGAGTATGTGAATTTCTTTGGATGTTCTCTTCTGTTGAGTGTTGCTTTCATGATTCAAATTGGGGCTTTGTCTGTCCTTTCATTTTTTGTTTGTATGTTTGTTTGACTTTTCTCTCTCTCTTTTCTTTCTTTTCCTTTTTTCCCCACCTCTTTCTTTTGCTTACTCTTTCCCTTCTGTACTGGGTAGCTTGTGGAGACTTGGTGCTAGTGTAGTGTAATCTGAATCCAGGACATTGGACCACCAGAGCGCTCCTGACTTCATGGAACATTAAGTGATGAGGGTTCTTCCACAGGTCTTCATCTCAACACTAAGACCAGGCCCCTTCTGAAGGCCAGGAAGCTCCAGTGCCAGATACCTCATGCCAAACCATTAGCAAAACAGGAAAACAATCCTGTCCATTTGCAAGCAGGCTGCTCAAGGCCATACCAAGTCCACAGACACCTCAAAATATAACACTGGATTTTCATCACCCTTCAGAGAGACAAAATCCAGCTCCATCTAACAACAACAATAACAAAATATAGCAGCCCCACAACCAGGAAAGCTTCACAAGGTACTGGTCCAATCCTACCCACTGGAGGCAGACTTCATAAGCAAGAAGAACTACAACCTTACAGTCCGCAGAAAGGATACTCCAAACAGAACAAATTAAAAAAATGAAAAAGAGAAATATGCAGAGGATGAGGGACATGGTAAAAAACCACAAGATCAAACAAATGAAGAGGAAATAGGCAGTCTATCTGAAAAAAATTCAGAGTAATGATAGTAAAGATGATCCAAAATCTGGGAAATAAAATGGAGACACAGACAAATAGAATCAAGACATGGCTTGAGAAGATACAAGAAATGTATAACAAGGACCTAGAAGAAATGAAGAAGAGATAAATAGCAGTGAACGACACAATAACTGAGATTAAAATTACACTGAAGGAAACCAAAAGTAGAATGACTCAGGCAGAAGAACGTATAAGGAAGCAGGAAAATAGAATGCTTGAAATAACTGAAGCTGAGCAGAATAAAGAAAAAAGAATGAAAATAAATGAGGGCAATCTCAGAGACCTCTAGGACATTAGGTACACCACCATTCAAATTACAGGAAGCCCAGAAGAAGAAGAGAAAAGGAGAGGCTATTGGAAAATATTTTAAGTTATTTTACTGGAATGCTCCCTACAATGATAAATTAAATAGCCACTCAAGTCCAGAAATCCACAGAATTCCATACAGAATAAATCCAATGAGAAATACAATTTATTCAAGAAATATTTTAATCAAGTTAACAAAAATTAAATACAAAGAAAAAATATTAAAAGCATTAATGGAAAAGCAAATATCCCAATAAGGTTAACAGCAAATTATTTAACAGAAACTTTGCAGGCCAGAAAGGAGTGGGGAGACATACTTAAAATGATAAAACAAACAAACAAACAAAACCTTACAATCAAAATTATCCAGCAACTATTTCATTTAAATTTAATGGAAAAATCAAAATTTTACTGATAAGCAAAAGTAAAGAGTATTCAGAACCACCAAAACAGCTTTACCACAAATGTTAAAGGAATTTCTCTAGATAAGTAACACAAAAGGGAGAAAAGATCTACAAAGACTAATCCACAACAATACAGTGTTATTAGTATCATATATATCAATAAATATTTTAAATATAAATACATTAAATGCTCTAACAAAAAGTCATAGACTGGCTGAATGAATACAAAAATAAGACTCATGTAGAGAATCCCAGGGACAGGGGAGCCTGGTGGGCTGGCATCTATGGGGACAGATAGAGTCAGACAGGACTGACACAACTTAGCAGCAGCAGCATACTGTCTATAGAGACTCACTTCAGACTTAGAGATCCATATAGACTGAAGGTGAGGGGCTGGAAAAAAAATCTCATGCAAATAGAAATCAAAAGAAAACAGGAGTAGCAATATTCATATCAGATAAAACACACTTTAAAATAAAAACCATTACAAGAGATAAGGAATAATGTCACAGGATCAACCCAAGAAGAATATCAGTTCAGTTCAGTTCAGTTGCTCAGTCATGTCTGACTCTTTACGACCCCATGAATCGCAGCACGCCAGGCCTCCCTGTCCATCACCAACTCCCGCAGGTCACTCAGATTCACGTTCACTGAGTCAGTGATGCCATCCAGCCATCTCATCCTCGGTCGTCCCCTTCTCCTCCTGCCCTCAATCCCTCCCAGCATCAGAGTCTTTTCCAATGAGTCAACTCTTTGCATGAGGTGGACAAAGTATTGGAGTTTCAGCTTCAGCATCCTTCCTTCCAAAGAAATCCCAGGGCTGATCTCCTTCAGAATGGACTGGTGGGATCTCCTTGCAGTCCAAGGGACTCTCAAGAATCTTCTCCAACACCACAGTTCAAAAACATCAATTCTTCAGCGCTCTGCTTTCTTCACAGTCCAACTCTCATATCCATACATGACCACAGGAAAAACCATAGCCTTGACTAGATAGACCTTTGTTGGCAAAGTAATGTCTCTGCTTTTCAATGTGCTGTCTAGGTTGGTCAGAACTTTTCTTCCAAAGAGTAAGCATCTTTTAATTTCATGGCATAACGTTGTAAATATATGTGCACCAAACATAGGACCACCTCAGTATATAATGTGAATGCTAACAAGTATAAAAGAAGACATTACACCAACACAATAATACTGGGGGAGTTGAATGCACTACTCACATCAATAAATAGATCATCCAGACAGAAAGTTAATAAGGGAAACAGTCACTAAATGACACATTCGATCATATGAACCTAATTGATATATGTAGATCATTTCATCCAAAAAGGGCAGAATTTACATTTTTCTCAAATGCACATGGAACATTCTTCAAGATAGAACAAATCCAGAGTCACAAATCAAGCCTTGGAAAATTTTAAAAATGTGAAATTGGATCAAGCATTTATTTTTGGACCATAATGCTCTAAGGTTAGATATCAACAAAAGGAAAATAATCTGTAAAAAACAGAAACACTTAGAGGCTAAACAACACACTTATGAATACCCAAGTGATCACTGAAGCAATCAAAGAGAAAATAAATGAAAAAAAAAATAAAACACGGAAACAAATGTCAATGAAAGCATGATAGCTCAAAACCTATGGGATACCTACCTCAGGAAACAAGAGAAACAACAAATAAACAATATAACCTTACAGTTAAAGCAACTACAAATGGAAGAACAAAAATTCCAAAGTTAGTAGAAGGAAAGGAATCATAAAGATGAGAGCAGAAATAAATGAAAAGGGAATGAAACAACAACAAAGATCAATAAAACTAAAAGCAGGTTCTTTAAGACTATAAACAAAAATTTACAAACTATTAAACAGACTCATCAAGGAAAAAAGGGAGAAGACTCAAACCAATAAAACTAATAAATGAAAAGGGAATGAAACAACAACAAAGATCAATAAAACTAAAAGCAGGTTCTTTAAGACTATAAACAAAAATTTACAAACTATTAAACAGACTCATCAAGGAAAAAAGGGAGAAGACTCAAACCAATAAAACTAGATATGAAAAGGGAGAAGTTACTATAGACAAAGCAGAAATACAAAGAGCCTAAGAAAATATCAAAAGGAAAAAAAAAAAGAAAATATGAGCAACTATAAAATGGTTGCTCCTCAAAGAAATGGACAAAGTTTTTAGAAAAGTACAACCTTCCAAGGCTAAATCAGGGAGAAATAAAAAAAATATGAACTTACCAATCACAACCACTAATATCAAAACCATGATCAAAAATCATCCAACAAAATGCCCATGGCCAGATGACTTCACTGGCAAATTGTATTAAATGTCTAGAGAAGAGCTAACATCAGTTCTGCTCAAAATCTTCCAAAAAATTGCAGAGGAAGAAAAATTTCTGCACTCATTCTATGAGACTACTGTCACCCTGATACCAAAACCAAAAGAAGTTACCATGAAAGAAGAAAATGATGTGCCAAAGTCATTGATAAATCTAGATGCAAAATCCTTCAACAAAATTCTAGCAAACAGAATCCAATAATACATTAAATGGAGTATACATTATGATCAAGTGGAATTTATCCCAGGATGCAAAGATTCCTCAATAAATGCAAATCAATCAACAAGATATACCATATTGACAAAATATGAGGGGAAAAAATATGATCTTTGCAATAGATGCAGAGAGAGTTTCAACAAAATCCAATACCTATTTGGAAGATTCCCTGAAGAAGGAAATGACAACCCACTTCAGTATTCTTGCCTTGAAAATCCCATGGTCGGAGGAGCTTGGTGCAGGCTACTTTCCATGGAGTCACAAAGAGTCGGGTATGACTGAGTGACTTCACTTTCACTTTCAACACTATTTATGTCTACTCTCCAGGAAGCATATATAATATGAACCTATCTCAACATAATAAAGGCCATATACAACAAATCCACAGCAAACATTTTTTCCTCAATGGTGAAAAACAGTATTTCCTCTAAGATCAGGAACAAAATAAGGGTGTGCTTACTCTTGTCACCATTATTCAACATATCTTTGCAAGACCTAGCCACAGCAGTCCAAATAGAAAAAGAAATAAAAGGAATTCCAGACTGGGGAAAAAAAAAAAACAAAACAAAGAAGTAAAACTCTCACTGTTTGCAAATAACATGATACCATACATAGAAAGGAGAAGGAAATGGCAACCCACTCCAGTGTTCTTGCCTGGAGAATCCCAGGGACGGGGGAGCCTGGTGGGCCGCCGTCTATGGGGTTGCACAGAGTTGGACACGACTGAAGCGACTTAGCAGCAGCAGTAGCATACATAGAAAACCCTAAAGATCCCACCAGACAATTACTAGAGCTAATCAATGAATATAGTATTGTCACAAGACATAAAATTAACACACAGAAACTCCTTGCATTTCTATACACTAGCAATGAAAAATCAGAAAAAGAAAGTAAAGAAATAATATCATTCATCATTGCAACAAAAATAATAAAACAGTTAGTAACAAACATACCTAATTAGACAAAAAACACGTATGTAGAAAACTATAAGACACCAAAAAAGAAATCAAAGAGGACACGACCATTTGGAGATGCACACCATGTTATTGGATTGGAAGAAACAATATTATGAAAATGACTATATTTCACAAAGCAATCTATAGATTCAGTGCAATAGAAAAAAAATTAACAAGTAGTATGGAAACACAAAAGACACTAAATAGTCAAGGCAATCTTAAGAAAGAAATATAGATATGGAGGAACCAGCTTTCCTAACTTCAGACTATACTACAAAGCTATAGTCATTGAGGCAGTATGGTACTGGCACAAAAGAAGTATGGACAAATGAAACAAGATAGAAAACTCAGAGATAAATCTTCACACCCATAGATATCTTATCTTTGACAGAGGAGGCAATAATATAAAATGGAGAAAAGACAGCCTCTTCAATAAGTGATGCTGGGAAAACTGGACAGCTACACCTAAAAGAATGAAGCTAGAGTACCTCCTAACACCATATACAATAACAAAATAAAAATGGATTAAAGACTTAAATGTGAAGCCAGGAAGTATAAAGCTCTTAGAGAGAAACACAGTACACTCTTTGACATAAATCACAAGATCTATGACCCAACCTTCTAGAGTTATGAAAATGAAAACCAAAATAAACAAGTGGACCTAATTAAACTTAAAAGGTTTTGCATAGCAAACAAACAAAAAAATAAACAAGATGAAAAGATAATCCTCAGAATGGAAAAAGTAATTGCAAATGAAACAACTGACATAGGATTAATCTTCAAAATATATAAGCAGCTCATGAAGTTCAAATTCAGAAAGACAAACAGCACAATCAAAAATGGGCAGATGACTTAAACAGACATTTCTCAAAATAAAACATACAGATGGCCAATAAACACATGAAAGAATACACAACATTGCTCATAATTACAGAAATGCAAATCAAATTTACAATGATGTATCACTTCACACCAGTCAGAATGTCCATCATCTTAAAAGCTACAAACAATGAATGCTGGAGAGGATGTGGAGAAAAATGGAACCCTCTTGCACTGTTGATAGGAAGGTAAATTGATATAGTCACTGTGGCTAACAGTATCGAAGTTCCTTTAAAAAACTAGGAATAAATGTATAATATGAGTCAGTAATCCCACAATTTGGCATATACCCTGAGAAAACTGCAATTCTAAACCTAATGTTCATTGCAGCATTATTTAAAATAGCTGGAGCATGGAAGCAACAGATGAATGATTAAAGAATTTTTGGTAAATATATACAATGGAATGTTACTCAGACATTAAAGAAGTGGATTTTAATTTCATGTAGCCATGAAATTAAAAGACGCTTACTCCTTGGAAGAAAAGTTATGACCAACCTAGATAGCATATTGAAAAGCAGAGACATTACTTTGCCAACAAAGGTTGGTCTAGTCAAGGCTATGGTTTTTCCAGTGGTCATGTATGGATGTGAGAGTTGGACTGTGAAGAAAGCTGAGCACTGAAGAATTGATGCTTTAGAACTGTGGTGTTGGAGAAGACTCTTGAGAGTCCCTTGGACTGCAAGGAGATCCAACCAGTCCTTTCTGAAGGAGATCAGCCCTGGGATTTCTTTGAAATGAATGATGCTGAAACTGAAACTCCAGTACTTTGGCCAACTCATGCGAAGTGTTGACTCATTGGAGAAGACTCTGATGCTGGGAGGGATTGGGGGCAGGAGGAGAAGGGGACAACAGAGGATGAGATGGCTGGATGGCATCACTGATGCGATGGACGTGAGTCTGGGTGAACTCCGGAGTTCGTGATGGACAGGGAGGCCTGGTGTGCTACGATTCATGGGGTCGCAAAGAGTCAGACACGACTGAGAGACCGAACTGAACTGAATTGAGTAAAGTGGATGAACCTAGAACCTGTTTAACCGAATGAAGTAAGTCAGAAAGAGAAAAACAAATATATTAATGCATATATAAATAAGATCTAGAAAACAATAGTACTGATGAACCTATTTACAGAGAAGAAAAGGAAATTCAGATGTAGAGAACAGACTGGTGGACACAGCTGGGGAAGGAGAAGGTAGGACAAATTGAGAAAATGGCACTGACACATATACACTATCATGTGTAAAATGCATACCTAGTGGGAAGCTGCTATATTACACAGGGTGCTCAGCCTGGCACTCTGTGATGACCAAGATGGGTGAAAGTGGGGAGGGGGAGGCACCAGACAGAGGGTATGTATATATAAATGATAGATATGTGATTCATATAGATATATAGCAGAGACACCATAACACTGTAAAGCAATTACCCTCCAATTAAAAAATGAACTCAAAGTTTGAAATATAAAATTATTGCAAAGTTGCATAAATCTAATGACTTTTCAAAGCAATTTGAAGACAGAAAAACATGTTTACATTTTAAAATTGGACTTTGGGCTTGTTCTGTGGTTTATGAAATCTCTTAGAACATCTACTGTCTTTGACCAAGAGCAAGATTGGATTCATTTTAAGTAGGATTCATTTTAAGTGGCAAAATGTCAAAATAAAATCTTTTCAAAGTTAAATACACAAAGATATTACAGATATTGATATATGTGTGTTTGTATGTTGTTGTTCAATTGCTAATTTGTGTCTGACTATGAATCAATGAAAGTGAAAATGAAAGTCACTCAGTTGTGTCTTACTCTTTACGACCCCATGAACTATACAGTTCATGGCCTTCTCCAGGCCAGAATACTGCAGTAGCTAGACTCTCTGTTTTCCAGAGGATCTTCTCAACCCAAGGATGGAATCCAGCTCTCCCACACTGCAGGCATATTCTAAACCAGTTGAGCCACAAGGGAAGCCCAAGAATACTGGAGTGGGTAACCTAACCCTTCTCATGTGGATTTTCCCAACCCAGAAATCCAACTGGGGTCTCCTGCATTGCAGGTGGATTCTTTACCAACTGAGCTATCAGGGAAGCCCTTAGGAACCCATGGACTTATTCAAGCTCTGGTCCATTGAATTGATGATGTCATCCAAAAATCTCTTCCTTTGTTGCCCCCTTCTTCTCCTGCTCTTAATATTGCCCAGCATCAGGGTCTTTTCCAATGAGTTGGCTCTTTGCAACAGGTGGCCCAAGTATTGGAGTTTCAGGTTCAGCATCAGTCCTTCCAGTGAATATTCAGGGGTGATTTCCTTTAGGATTGACTGATTTGATCTCCTTGCTGTCGAAGGGACTCTCAAAAATCTTCTCCAACACCACAGTTCAAAAGCATCAATTCTTTGTCACGTAGTGCCCAACTCTCACATTGGTACATGACTACTAGAAAAACCATAGTTTTGACTATACAGACCTTTGTCAGCTAAGCGATGTCTGTTTTTTAAACACACTGTCTAGGTTTGTCATAGCTTTTCTTTCAAAGAGCAAGCGTGTTTTAATTTTATGGCTGCTGTCACCATCATCATCCAAAAATCTCTTCCTTTGTTGCCCCCTTCTTCTCCTGCTCTTAATATTGCCCAGCATCAGGGTCTTTTCCAATGAGTTGGCTCTTTGCAACAGGTGGCCCAAGTATTGGAGTTTCAGGTTCAGCATCAGTCCTTCCAGTGAATATTCAGGGGTGATTTCCTTTAGGATTGACTGATTTGATCTCCTTGCTGTCGAAGGGACTCTCAAAAATCTTCTCCAACACCACAGTTCAAAAGCATCAATTCTTTGTCACGTAGTGTCCAACTCTCACATTGGTACATGACTACTAGAAAAACCATAGTTTTGACTATACAGACCTTTGTCAGCTAAGCGATGTCTGTTTTTTAAACACACTGTCTAGGTTTGTCATAGCTTTTCTTTCAAAGAGCAAGTGTGTTTTAATTTTATGGCTGCTGTCACCATCAGCAGTGATTTTGGAGCCCAAGAAAATAAAATCTGTCACTGTTTCCATTTTTTCCCCATCTATTTGCCATGAAGTGATAGGACCGGATGCTATGATCCTCATTTTTTGAATGTTGAGTTTTAAGCCAGCTTTTCACTCTCCCTGTTAACCTTTTCAGTTAGCTTTTTTCAGAGGCTCTTTATTTCTTCTTCACTTTCTGCCATTAGAGTGGTACCGTCTGCAAATCTGAGGTTGTTGATATCCCTCTTGGTAATCTTGATTTCAGCCTGTGATTCATCTAGCCTGGCATTTTGCCTGATGTGCTCTGCATATAAGTTAAATAAGTGGGGTGAAAATATACAACCTTGATGCACTCCTTTTCCAAATTTGAACTGGTCTGTGTATATGTATATGTACAATATATAAATGTATATACTTGAATGTATTTATAAATTGACCAGTTAAAATTATCCTATATTTTTTTAGCAGAAAACATAAAATATGCTAGTATAATTACAGAAAATGCTAGTTTCTTATTTTATTCAAAATATCATTGTGGTCCCTGTCCCATTTATTTTGATTACCTTACTGTAACTCTTAGCTTTTCACTTTGAATAACTATGATTTCTCTCTCAACTTTTAAATATGTATGTTATAGTTTTCAAGTAATAATATATAAAATATATGTAAATCATCCTTAAATAAATATGTAATATAAAATATATTTATATTCTATAAAAACAATACATTTATAACAAGGAAAGTATGTATGTACCTGGAGCAAGAGAATCCTTATAACACACATATATTATATATGTATGTCTATGAACTTGTGGAAATATCTGAATATTTATGAATATTTTTTTTTTACCACACATGGCACTTCTGAACTCTGTTCACCTATCAAACCATTTTCTTTGCTTGCTAAAGCAGATGGACACTAACTCTTACTTGGTCCTGGGATAGTTCTGAGTCTATTGAACCTATTTCATAATGAGCCATGTCTTTAAATCAACATGATTCTGTGCTGTTGGTTCAATGAGAAGGGAGTTCACTGTGTGAGTTAAGGTTTCCTTTTCATAGGTATATAACTGAATCCTGAATTTATGAGAAAAAATATGAGCTTACAGGTAGGGAAATCATCATATCCAAACATTTAGGTCTCAACTGTTTTTTCTTCTGCTTCTCATATTCACTTATCCACACTTTTCCTCTTTAAATATGTACACCTAACTCGAGTCTTTTCCTTTAATAAGTAACAAATACACCTTTTCTCATTATTCATAGTTCAGAAAGTCCTACTTTCTACCTAGCCACTAATATAGAGAAGATGACCATAGCAATTCCTGATGCAAAACAATTATTCAGACTTAAATATAGGAAAATGCAATAAATTTTTATTACAGTATTTAGAAATAATAAGATAAAACTCAGAAAACTGAATAAATATATGATTAATATTATTTTCATTAATATTATTCTATGTACTATAAAATTATATATAGTAAATGGTTATTAATATATAACTATTATATAAATGTATACATACATTCCTCACCATGGAAATGCTGAAATATGCCAAATATATGTAAATGAAAATTTAAACTGACTTAACACTCCAGTACTCCTGCCTGGAAAATCCCATGGGTGGAGGAGCCTGGTAGGCTGCAGTCCACGGGGTTGCTAAGAGTCAGATACGACTGAGTGACTTCACTTTCACTTTTCACTTTCATGCATTGGAGAAGGAAATGGCAATATAAGTGATGCTGGGAAAACTGGACAGCTACACCTAAAAGAATGAAGCTAGAGTACCTCCTAACACCATATACAATAACAAAATAAAAATGGATTAAAGACTTAAATGTAAAGCCAGGAAGTATAAAGCTCTTAGAGAGAAACACAGTACACTCTTTGACATAAATCACAAGATCTATGACCCAACCTTCTAGAGTTATGAAAATGAAAACCAAAATAAACAAGTGGACCTAATTAAACTTAAAAGGTTTTGCATAGCAAACAAACAAAAAAATAAACAAGATGAAAAGATAATCCTCAGAATGGAAAAAGTAATTGCAAATGAAACAACTGACATAGGATTAATCTTCAAAATATATAAGCAGCTCATGAAGTTCAAATTCAGAAAGACAAACAGCACAATCAAAAATGGGCAGATGACTTAAACAGACATTTCTCAAAATAAAACATACAGATGGCCAATAAACACATGAAAGAATACACAACATTGCTCATAATTACAGAAATGCAAATCAAATTTACAATGATGTATCACTTCACACCAGTCAGAATGTCCATCATCTTAAAAGCTACAAACAATGAATGCTGGAGAGGATGTGGAGAAAAATGGAACCCTCTTGCACTGTTGATAGGAAGGTAAATTGATATAGTCACTGTGGCTAACAGTATCGAAGTTCCTTTAAAAAACTAGGAATAAATGTATAATATGAGTCAGTAATCCCACAATTTGGCATATACCCTGAGAAAACTGCAATTCTAAACCTAATGTTCATTGCAGCATTATTTAAAATAGCTGGAGCATGGAAGCAACAGATGAATGATTAAAGAATTTTTGGTAAATATATACAATGGAATGTTACTCAGACATTAAAGAAGTGGATTTTAATTTCATGTAGCCATGAAATTAAAAGACGCTTACTCCTTGGAAGAAAAGTTATGACCAACCTAGATAGCATATTGAAAAGCAGAGACATTACTTTGCCAACAAAGGTTGGTCTAGTCAAGGCTATGGTTTTTCCAGTGGTCATGTATGGATGTGAGAGTTGGACTGTGAAGAAAGCTGAGCACTGAAGAATTGATGCTTTAGAACTGTGGTGTTGGAGAAGACTCTTGAGAGTCCCTTGGACTGCAAGGAGATCCAACCAGTCCTTTCTGAAGGAGATCAGCCCTGGGATTTCTTTGAAATGAATGATGCTGAAACTGAAACTCCAGTACTTTGGCCAACTCATGCGAAGTGTTGACTCATTGGAGAAGACTCTGATGCTGGGAGGGATTGGGGGCAGGAGGAGAAGGGGACAACAGAGGATGAGATGGCTGGATGGCATCACTGATGCGATGGACGTGAGTCTGGGTGAACTCCGGAGTTCGTGATGGACAGGGAGGCCTGGTGTGCTACGATTCATGGGGTCGCAAAGAGTCAGACACGACTGAGAGACCGAACTGAACTGAATTGAGTAAAGTGGATGAACCTAGAACCTGTTTAACCGAATGAAGTAAGTCAGAAAGAGAAAAACAAATATATTAATGCATATATAAATAAGATCTAGAAAACAATAGTACTGATGAACCTATTTACAGAGAAGAAAAGGAAATTCAGATGTAGAGAACAGACTGGTGGACACAGCTGGGGAAGGAGAAGGTAGGACAAATTGAGAAAATGGCACTGACACATATACACTATCATGTGTAAAATGCATACCTAGTGGGAAGCTGCTATATTACACAGGGTGCTCAGCCTGGCACTCTGTGATGACCAAGATGGGTGAAAGTGGGGAGGGGGAGGCACCAGACAGAGGGTATGTATATATAAATGATAGATATGTGATTCATATAGATATATAGCAGAGACACCATAACACTGTAAAGCAATTACCCTCCAATTAAAAAATGAACTCAAAGTTTGAAATATAAAATTATTGCAAAGTTGCATAAATCTAATGACTTTTCAAAGCAATTTGAAGACAGAAAAACATGTTTACATTTTAAAATTGGACTTTGGGCTTGTTCTGTGGTTTATGAAATCTCTTAGAACATCTACTGTCTTTGACCAAGAGCAAGATTGGATTCATTTTAAGTAGGATTCATTTTAAGTGGCAAAATGTCAAAATAAAATCTTTTCAAAGTTAAATACACAAAGATATTACAGATATTGATATATGTGTGTTTGTATGTTGTTGTTCAATTGCTAATTTGTGTCTGACTATGAATCAATGAAAGTGAAAATGAAAGTCACTCAGTTGTGTCTTACTCTTTACGACCCCATGAACTATACAGTTCATGGCCTTCTCCAGGCCAGAATACTGCAGTAGCTAGACTCTCTGTTTTCCAGAGGATCTTCTCAACCCAAGGATGGAATCCAGCTCTCCCACACTGCAGGCATATTCTAAACCAGTTGAGCCACAAGGGAAGCCCAAGAATACTGGAGTGGGTAACCTAACCCTTCTCATGTGGATTTTCCCAACCCAGAAATCCAACTGGGGTCTCCTGCATTGCAGGTGGATTCTTTACCAACTGAGCTATCAGGGAAGCCCTTAGGAACCCATGGACTTATTCAAGCTCTGGTCCATTGAGTTGATGATGCCATCCAAAAATCTCTTCCTTTGTTGCCCCCTTCTTCTCCTGCTCTTAATATTGCCCAGCATCAGGGTCTTTTCCAATGAGTTGGCTCTTTGCAACAGGTGGCCCAAGTATTGGAGTTTCAGGTTCAGCATCAGTCCTTCCAGTGAATATTCAGGGGTGATTTCCTTTAGGATTGACTGATTTGATCTCCTTGCTGTCGAAGGGACTCTCAAAAATCTTCTCCAACACCACAGTTCAAAAGCATCAATTCTTTGTCACGTAGTGTCCAACTCTCACATTGGTACATGACTACTAGAAAAACCATAGTTTTGACTATACAGACCTTTGTCAGCTAAGCGATGTCTGTTTTTTAAACACACTGTCTAGGTTTGTCATAGCTTTTCTTTCAAAGAGCAAGTGTGTTTTAATTTTATGGCTGCTGTCACCATCAGCAGTGATTTTGGAGCCCAAGAAAATAAAATCTGTCACTGTTTCCATTTTTTCCCCATCTATTTGCCATGAAGTGATAGGACCGGATGCTATGATCCTCATTTTTTGAATGTTGAGTTTTAAGCCAGCTTTTCACTCTCCCTGTTAACCTTTTCAGTTAGCTTTTTTCAGAGGCTCTTTATTTCTTCTTCACTTTCTGCCATTAGAGTGGTACCGTCTGCAAATCTGAGGTTGTTGATATCCCTCTTGGTAATCTTGATTTCAGCCTGTGATTCATCTAGCCTGGCATTTTGCCTGATGTGCTCTGCATATAAGTTAAATAAGTGGGGTGAAAATATACAACCTTGATGCACTCCTTTTCCAAATTTGAACTGGTCTGTGTATATGTATATGTACAATATATAAATGTATATACTTGAATGTATTTATAAATTGACCAGTTAAAATTATCCTATATTTTTTTAGCAGAAAACATAAAATATGCTAGTATAATTACAGAAAATGCTAGTTTCTTATTTTATTCAAAATATCATTGTGGTCCCTGTCCCATTTATTTTGATTACCTTACTGTAACTCTTAGCTTTTCACTTTGAATAACTATGATTTCTCTCTCAACTTTTAAATATGTATGTTATAGTTTTCAAGTAATAATATATAAAATATATGTAAATCATCCTTAAATAAATATGTAATATAAAATATATTTATATTCTATAAAAACAATACATTTATAACAAGGAAAGTATGTATGTACCTGGAGCAAGAGAATCCTTATAACACACATATATTATATATGTATGTCTATGAACTTGTGGAAATATCTGAATATTTATGAATATTTTTTTTTTACCACACATGGCACTTCTGAACTCTGTTCACCTATCAAACCATTTTCTTTGCTTGCTAAAGCAGATGGACACTAACTCTTACTTGGTCCTGGGATAGTTCTGAGTCTATTGAACCTATTTCATAATGAGCCATGTCTTTAAATCAACATGATTCTGTGCTGTTGGTTCAATGAGAAGGGAGTTCACTGTGTGAGTTAAGGTTTCCTTTTCATAGGTATATAACTGAATCCTGAATTTATGAGAAAAAATATGAGCTTACAGGTAGGGAAATCATCATATCCAAACATTTAGGTCTCAACTGTTTTTTCTTCTGCTTCTCATATTCACTTATCCACACTTTTCCTCTTTAAATATGTACACCTAACTCGAGTCTTTTCCTTTAATAAGTAACAAATACACCTTTTCTCATTATTCATAGTTCAGAAAGTCCTACTTTCTACCTAGCCACTAATATAGAGAAGATGACCATAGCAATTCCTGATGCAAAACAATTATTCAGACTTAAATATAGGAAAATGCAATAAATTTTTATTACAGTATTTAGAAATAATAAGATAAAACTCAGAAAACTGAATAAATATATGATTAATATTATTTTCATTAATATTATTCTATGTACTATAAAATTATATATAGTAAATGGTTATTAATATATAACTATTATATAAATGTATACATACATTCCTCACCATGGAAATGCTGAAATATGCCAAATATATGTAAATGAAAATTTAAACTGACTTAACACTCCAGTACTCCTGCCTGGAAAATCCCATGGGTGGAGGAGCCTGGTAGGCTGCAGTCCACGGGGTTGCTAAGAGTCAGATACGACTGAGTGACTTCACTTTCACTTTTCACTTTCATGCATTGGAGAAGGAAATGGCAACCCACTCCAGTGTTCTTGCCTGGAGAATCCCAGGGACAGGGGAGCCTGGTGGGCTGCCCTCTATGGGGTCGCACAGAGTTGGACACGACTGAAGTGACTTAGCAGCAGTATCAGTAACATTCCAAGAGACAAAATTAATCAATGTCCTCTATTTGTTATATTAATTGTAAACTTTTTCCTATGTTTTCATGTAGAGTTTTTAGGCTAAATGTGTACATATGTGTGTGTATGTGTTTATTTGCAAGTGATAGTGCTATCTACTTCATACAAAGTGGCAGTGACCAGAATTTTAGTGAGATTTCTTCGCTGCTACCCCTATATCTCCTCAGCTATTTCTTTTTCCATTTACCTTAAGACATCTTCAAGTATCTGCCATGTACACAGTGATATATGTGGAGGAATTCTTTTTACACACTGCAAAGTTTACCCATATACTGTTTCATTCTTCTGGTCACCTTGCTGTTGTTCACTACTACAGCTTCTTTCATTACCAATGGTCTTTAAAGGCATTGGCTGCATCCACTTGGCAATGCTATCCATTTTCCATTCAACTTTTCATTGGCACAAATTCTCATTGAGTGATTACTGAATCTCTCCAAATTTATTTTCTTTGAAGCAGATGTAAAATTAGTGGTCTTCTCATACCATATCACACATTGTGATTGGAACTAGAGCAGTGATATCTCTTCTCTAGTCTTAGCAATTGCTTCCTAAAGGCAGCTATTTCTCTTCTTTTTATTTTTTCATATTTTATGTTGGAGTATAGTTGATTAGGGCTTCCCAGGTAGCACAAGTGGTAAAGAACACACCTGCCACTGCAAGACACATAAGAAGCATGGGTTAGATCCTTGGGTCAGGAAGAAGCCCTGGAAGAGGGCATGGCAGCCCACTCCAGTATTCTTGCAAGGAGCAAGGAGGAGCCTGGCAGGCTATGGTCTATAGGCTCACAAAGAGTCAGACATGAATGAAGGGACTTAGCATGCACACATGCATAGTTGATTAACAATGTGTTGGTTTCAGGTATACAGTACAGTGATTCATATATATGAATCTATTCTATATATGAATCAATGTACATATAATCAATCTATTATTTTTCAAATTATTTTCCCATTTAGGTTAATAGGATAGAGAATATGTGGCACATGTATACAATGGAATATTACTCAGCTATTAAAAAGTATGACATAATGCCTTTTGTAGCAACATGAATGGACCTACTATCTTGGTAAGTAAGTCAAACAGGGTAAGACAATATAGTTTGGTATTGTTTATAGGCAGAATGTAAAAAAAAAAATATACAAATGAATTCATTTACAAAACAGAAATGGACTTACAGATTTAGAGAATGAATTTATGGTTTCCAGGAGGGAAGAGTGGAGAGGAGGGATAGACTGGGAATTTGGGATTGACAATACACACTGTTATATTTAAAATAGATAACAAGGGCTTACCTGGTGGTCCAATGGTTTAAAATCCACTGCCAATACAGGATTCAATCCTGGCTTGGGGAAGATCCCACATGCCATGGTGCAACCCAGCCCATAAGCCACAACTACTGAGTCCATGTGCTGCAACTACTGAAGCCAGTGTGCTACAGCTGTGGAAGCCCAAGCACCTAGAGCCTGTGCTCCACAGCAAAGAAACAATTGCAATGAGAAGCCTATGTACCACAATGAAGAGTAGTCCCTGCTCACCATAACTAGGGAGAGTCCACACACAGCAATGAAGACATAGCCAAAATTTAATTAATTAAAAAATAGATAACCAGCAAAGAGTTACCATAGGCAGCTCTTTCTACCTATTCCCCCCCATAGCCACCATGAACTGATTTTGGAGATCTGTGACTTGCCACGTTCTCCATCTATTTTGTCCCATTGTCATGGACATAATCTCTGCTTCAGCAAAACCTTCACTGTATTTCCATCATTGAAATGAGTTTAGGGGGTCCAGATACCTGCCAATCTGTGAAGATATGCCTGAATCCCATTGGTAGTCCAGGGGTAGGTCTGTCTGGAATATACATCAGATTGCAACATCTAAGTCAACCCCTTTTCTCAAGGATCTTTCAGAAACACTTTTTGTAATATTCTAACCACTTGTGATTTGGTCATTAATTTGTGTTAGCATTATTTTGCCTTATTTTAGCATTATTTTAACTTTGTAAGTAGTAAAATCTATTGATATGTTTTATTTTATACTAAAACATTACACTCCTAATTTGAGGCTTATTAAATACTTACCTTTCCTTTTATATTTTATGGCTTTATATTGATCTATTTCATTCATCTTCCATTTAATGTCTGCTGAAGTGGAATTACAGCTTAATACTCTTTCTAAACTTGGCATGGCAAAACCTTCTAAAGGTACTGTGATGGCAATAGGGCAGTCAGACATAGGTATAAATATAAATATTAGTGACTCATAAGTTCCCCAGTGAACCTTAAACCTACAGGGAAAGCACATGTAAAATACAAACTTAAAAAAATATTAAGTAATGCTCAATGTGATCATTCTTGCTATTACTGCTGTTAATAAAATAAATCCCCTACATATGAACAAGTTCTGTTCCAAGAGCATGCTCCTAAGTCCAATTTGTTACTAAGTCTAATGAAATTAGTGTAGGTACTCAATTAATGCAATCAGTTATATAGTACTGTACTGTTTTGCGTATATAGTAATTTTCATACAAATAATACATAAAAACAAACAAAAAATAAACAGAACATTTTTAATCTTACAGTACCTTGAAAAGCAGAGCAGTACAGTACAACAGTTGGCATACAAGTGTTGGCATTGAGTGAACTCTTCAGTCCTTCAGATACCTCTTCTTCCTCTTGTCTCTCTTCATCCTTTCTCTGGGCCTCCAATTCTATCAGGTCTTTATTAGTAAGTTCCTTGTATTACACAGCAAAGAGTTCAATGTTATAAGAATGAATGACCTCTACCAGCTTTTCACCTCACTCCATTTTTTAAATTATTCTCACTTTTGTTTTCATTGTTATCACTTGTTGCTTCTTAGCAGTACCAGCTGTGTTACTGCTTTTATGCTTGATTCCAGACATCCTGGGGTTAAAATAAAGACACTGCACTACTTTACTCTGTACAGTACTTTAAAGTACACAGAAGCACAACCACTTGTAAAGGATGGACACATGTGATAATGTGTGCCAGACATGTAAACTAACTTATGTGATTGGACATGCAAATGCACATTGTCATCTTTGAAAGTTTGCAATTTGAAGGTTTGTATGTAGGGGACTTTCTGTGTTTAATGTTTATCAAGTGCTTTCTGCAAGCCTTACACAAGGAAGACCTATGATCAACTTTACTAATTAATATAAGAGGTAAGAAAGAGATGTCCCAGAGAAGTATCTGAATGACCACAACAAGTGCAGTCTTACTGGAATGATGAAAACAGAAGCCAAATTAAATTGAGTGGAAGAATGAGCAGGAAATAAGCAATAAAAACAGAAAGTGGTCCCAAAACTTCATAAAAATAAGTTGTTAAATAAATGAGAGAAAAATGTGAACTGGGGAGAACAGAGCCAAGAGAAGATCTGTTTCTAAGAAGAGAAATAATTTTAATATGCTACAAACACTGGAAAGTAGAGTCCAAGTATAAAAAGACAAATGTGTACCCAAAGGCTGTGAGAGAAAATCTATAACTAGATAACTGGGAGGGAGAAGGGAATTGATAAAGGCTGACTCAAAAGAATTAGCTACAGAGTCAATGGCAGAGTCAAAGGGATTGGCTATTCTAGAAAACTAGAGTCATTCATATATTAGAAGTGTAGGAGAAGAAGCCTTGGTAAACACATGTTGATTAATTAGTTGGTGTTGACTTGAGCACCTTTTGACCAGATCCCTTTAACCTGGATCTGAAATCACCTGGTAAAGGAGTTTGAAAGAAAGACAATAAGGTTAAAAGTAGTGATTGAGGAGAATCAGTGAGTAACTTGACCAAAGAAATTGAATTGTGCTAGCCAAAATGGGGGAGCTAATTGTGGGTAGTGACTAACCAGAAGTTACTAGACCTGCAGTTCCTCTGGGCAACATGTTTGCTTTGGGTGTGACTCCGTGACCCTGAAGAAGCATATCAGGACATGTTCTCAGCCAAGGCTGTAATTCTACAGGACAGATGGAATGAAATAGCTGAGAGGTTGAGAACTTTGTCAAGAGAATCTCAATAATGGTGTTAAGGGGTGTGGGAGTAGATAGGAGGATGTAGCTTGGCCCCTGAAATGGCTTTTAACATTCATATCCTTAAATACACAAATCATAATTTATGGCAAAAATGATTTATCTAAAAAAGGAGTTGGCCAGTTGAAATAATTAAAGCCACTGGAAAATAGCAAAGATAATCTTGTTAAGTTATATATGTATGAATAAATTCAACCAAAATGTCAGAAAACCTCCTCTGGAGAAATTGGGAGAATGTGTCACTGCTGTTTAAGAGGGCCTAAAGCTAGTTAATATTGGTGTGATGATTGTTCATCTTTTATAATATGCTCTAACCTTTACTTTGAGAGATGCTTTAAATAGGGAGCAGTGAATATAGTACTTTAATTAAGCCATCTCTTCTTTACAGCTCTGATCCTTATGTTGTAATATGTTCTGTGTAGAATGAGCATACTACAAAAATGTTTAGAATCTTCTGCATTTCTCAAATATATTTTTATATGGAGGAATAATTTATCTCTATGCCACAGCAGAAAATTCTGTTGGTAAAATTTATTAAATTTGTATCAAACATCTTGAAAACAAGTTGGTGTTAAAAAAAGTACCAGAAAAAGGATTTATTAAAGTGAAGTCTGTGCATGTACATATATAGGGATATTATTATATATGTGAATTCGCACAGATTCTCAACAAGTTCAGTACTAAAGTCAGTATCTTGGTTGTGGGCTAAATAGCCATATTTAAAGCTTAAGACAACAATAGGGCATGATGGTCATGTGAATAAAGAAATTGCTGTGGTTCAGTTGTGAAGTCATGTTTGATTCTTTACAACCTCGTGGGCTGTAACATGCCAGGCTCTGTTGTCCTCCACTATCTCCCAGAGTTTGCACAAATTCATGTCTTTTGAGTCAGTGATACTATCTAACCATCTCATCCTCTGCCACCCCCTTTTCCTTCTGCCTTTAGTGTTTCCAAGCATCAGGGTCTTTTCCAGTGAGTTGGCTCTTCACATCAGGTAGCCAAAACATTGGAGTTTCGACTTCAGCAGTTCAGTTCAGTTCAGTTGGTTCAGGTACTTTAAAATTCTAGCTTTGCAAGAATACTACACACTGATTTTTGCTGTTGTTTCTAATGACGGGGAATTGTACAAAAAAGTGTCACTCTTGCTTTGTCAGGTGTGATGGAAATAGTTGTGAGGTAGAGAATTCAGCCTGGTTAAGAGCTATTTAATTACTGTTTGCAATTTCCACCACTATCCAGAAAGTGTTACCTTAATCATGTTCATTTTAACAATGATAAAAAAATGCATTTCCTATGCTCTGAAAATGTAGCCCTTTTTTTCTATCATCAATTTTGAATAGTAGTGTTTATTGCATATGTTAGATACAGATAGAAAATTTGCTGAGAGACAAGATTGTACAAACATTTTTTGATTGGGTTAACACTGGCCCATGTAAATAAATACAGAACAAGTTGTAAAATAATATTCATATTAGGTTTTACTTGAATTAAGATATTTTATTTTATAGTGCTTCAAAAATAAGTCAATTCAGACAACATGATTATGGGAGGAGGACAACTTTTTACAAAGACAAACAAAAATGTGTTTGCCTGTTGCCTAGGGGGAAAAGTCAACTTCCCATATCCTAGTAAACAACAAAATAATTCAAGTTAAAGCAAAAAGTAGTGCCAATAAAAAATAAACAAGGATGTATTGTGTGATGGAAACTTTGTAGGACTTTACGAGATATAAAACAGGCTGGATCGAACAAATGAAACACCTCACCAGTCTGGTTCACAGTCGAAAGAAAAAAAACTAAAACCAACTGTCAACAGTAAGGGAAAATGTCACCAAATGTCAGAACTAGAACTCCTACAAAATAAAGCAGAACATTTTCTTAGAGATAAAGACTGCTGTGCAAACCTATTGGAACTCTATAAATCAAATTCATGAAAAAGGAACACCTCAATAGGTTAGTATGTCAACATTAATAAACACCATCAAATAGAACATTAGAGAAGGAATGAAAAAAGAAAAAGTAGCAGAACTATTTCCATTTTCTAGGCTTGGCAGCAATATGTTTGTGTGGGCTCTAGAAGGTGGGAATGAGGAAGAAGAAAAACAGCATTAGGAAAATAAGTAGGTGCATAGAATAGGAAAAGAAGCATTTGTCTATAGATGTTGGATTTTTTTTTTTTAAGATGAGCAATTGTGAATAGTATCTACCATATATTTAGCTTGGTTATATGACAGCAACTCTGCTTGCCATTTATAAGATTATTTCATGTTATCCCCACAATAATTTTTAAAATGTGTTAATAGTCTCTTTTAGAAATGATAAGACTGGATAAAAAAATATATATATCATCTGACCAGTGTCACATAGTGACCATGTACCTGGAATAAGAGTCCAACCAGCACACACACAATATTTTAAATTGTGATATATTCACTTCTTCTCTTGTACTGTAATTCGTATGCTCATCTAATTTATTTTGGTAGCAAAACTGTGATTTTGTACTCAGAGAATTAAAAAAAAATCCCTGTATATCACAAAATATACAATATGTAAATGGTGATTTTTTAAATATAGAAAGTATATTGCCATATTAAATACTCAACACATAAACCTACATTGCAATTGTGAAAATATGAGTGTGATACTAGGTTTCTTTTCAGGTAATAAACTGTATATGGTGAAAAGTTACCAACTGGATAATTTGACCTGAATAGAAACTTGTTTTTGTCCCTATAGAATGACTGATGATTAAGTCACAAGAATTTGACCTCTGGGTGAGATTGTATAGTAATCAGTGAAGTCTTAGAAAATATTTTTCAAACTTTAGGGTTTTGTTTCAGTTCTGCTGCAGCTGAGCTATTATTCTCATTATAATTAGTCAGAGGTTTAATTGCCTAAGGCTTCTTCATTATAGAGCAGTGTCGTGGGCACACAGAGTGATGATTGCTTCTTGATTTATGGTGTTAGAAAGGGCTGCATTCAAATTATCTAAATCAGTAGATATAATACATTATCCATTTTATTTTCTGATTCACATTGATCCTATTTACAACATAGTCTCATGGGTGACACCACTTATTACACAGAGCAATTCTAAAATATTGGAGAAGTAGAAGGGCATATTACCCTAAGGTAGTGTTTCTCAAATCAGGCTGTTCATCTTAGTCACTTAGAAAGTGAAAGGGTTAGTCACTCAGTTGTGTCCTACTCTTTGTGACACTGGACTGTAGCCTCTGTCCATGGGATTCTCCAGGCAAGAATACCGGAGTGGGCTGCCATTCTCTTCTTCAGAGGATCTTCCCAACCCAAGGACTGAACCCAGATCTCCCATATTGCCAGCAGATTCTTTACCATCTGAGCATGGAATCCTTAAAAATACAGCTATCAGATGTACATCCCTACAATTCTGATTCAGCATAGCTGAGAAGGTCCTAGGGAATATAATAAGTTTGTAGAACTTTACTTGCTTTGGAAGCATAAATGGTTTTGAAAACTATTATTTAAGGACAATAATAGAACTTTTGCATGTCAAATAGAGTAAGCTATTTATTCAACAAAAAAATAACAATGACAAAAAAAACCCACAAAATAATTCTGATATGATGCCTAAATTTAGATTTCTAGAATGAGACTGACAAAATGCTGGAGGGTAAGTGTATTTTCAGAGTTGATATTCTAGGTCTGTGCATGAATACAAACATTTATTTCCTTTTGTCCAAATCTATTGAAATAGCAAAAAATATAAAATATAAAAATTCTATAAGCATCTTGAAAGAAAGAATTTGCAACTTCCCTAAAGCAAAAGACAAGACTTCTGAATGATTCTTCTTAAAATAGTCCTGAGGGGACAGGGAAGGCAAAAATATCTCAGAAACTGGAAACAAGAGCAGCTGTGATTCATAAAAGAATTCAATGAGTGAGCTATGGCACTCTTGCAGCAGGCCATCTCTATATAGGCTGATGTTCCCTTTCTAAAGGTGAGACCTTTTAATAATGTCAAAAACTGTAACTATTTCAACAAGGTGGAAAATGCATAAGGATGCTTCTCCATGGAGCGGTTAGGGTCTAGAGAGAATGTCTGGAAGTGCCCAGAGATCCACCTGCTCAGACAAAAAACAAGAAGCTCAAAGTTCCAGAATGCAAAATATTCACTGGCTCAGGCCAAAAAATCTACGTACTAGCTTTGATCTTTTGTTTTTCCTCACACATCCCAATACCCGATTTATCAGATACTCTTGGTGGCTCCCAGTGCAAAACTTCTACCCATCTGTTCTACACACCTGTATGTTTCCACAGCTGCTGTTATATTCCATGCTGGCATCACTTTCAGATTCCTGACTGCAATCCTCTTCTTGGTGTTTTCATTTACACTCTTCTTCCCTTGCTTTCTATTTTCCACATAGCTCTCAAAATAATATTTTAAAAAATTGCACTAGTTCATGCTCTCCACTTGCTTAGAACTGTCATGGTTTTTCTTTGAAACTTTAAATAAAAACCAAACTCCTTTCTAGGGCCTGAGATATGTTGCATATTCAGGCTTTCACATATCTATAGGCTCTTGTCCTTCCCCAATACAGAGGAGGGCACTCTTTACTATTTTTTTTCATAGTTCAACTTTAAATTTATTCCAAAATTCAAATATTGTCAACAAAGTTGACAAATACACATAATGTGCAGGGAAATATACATTCATTTAATAGTTTATATAATTTTATTAAATTGATTTATTTTATACTTTCTCCCAAATTTCCCTATGCAAATATCAATCACAGAAACTCTAAGAGAAATACCACTTAGCATGTTAAAAATAGAATTATAAGAAAGAAATGAAAGTCCTGGGACTTCATCATCTACCGTGTGTGTGTGTGTGTGTGTGTATAAATATATATATAAATATATAAATTAAAAAATATATATAAATATATATATATAAATATACATAAATATATAAATATATATATATAAATATATATGTATAAATATATATATATATATATATATTTATATAAGAATTCCATGGAGCCTGCCAGGCTCCATGGGGTCACAAGGAGTCAGACATGACTAAGTGACTAACACACGCACATATAAATTTTATTGGAAAATAGTTATAATGTCATGGTAGTTTCTGCTATATAGCAAAATAAATCAGCTGTACACACATATATCCCCCTTCTTGGATTTCCTTCCCATTTAGGTCACCACAGAGGCTTGAGTAAGGCACTCTTGAATTTTATGCTATTTTATTGTCCTAGGTATATGGCCAGGATAGGACGTGTCTTCTTTAAATATACAAGTATGAAATGGTACACAAATCTGTAAAAAAGCAGAATAATTTATGTAAACCTGTTGATGTTCATTGCTTGGAAGAAATGAGTTATCTTTTAAAAATTATGGATAAAATATTGCAATGACTTAGACTGCAGAAAGCCATTATTAAATGCAAAAAATGTATTATTTCTCCTCCTATTTTTCCAGATTTCATGTTTTTCTGAGTGTGGTTCACAGCAGGATAGAAATAGTAGAAGGAAAAAAAGTTTTTATTCCCAACTTATTCTAAAATAGCCATCTCTGAAGTAAAGGCAAGCAGAAAAGAAACAGATATATTAACTCCTTGACTATAAATGTGAAACTAGTAACTCAAGAATTGTCACACCCTTTTCTGCTGAGTGATGTCTATCTGAAATGATAAATTAGCTTCACCAAATATATTCTTCTCATATTGAAATAAATATATATAGGGGAATCCATATTTCCTATGAATAATATTTTGACAAATCAATACGGTTGTTTGTATTCAAGTCTCCCCAAATTTAAAATTCAGATGATAAATGCTCAGGTGACAGGCATATGGTTCTGGACATATCTCAGGGTTTGTTACATGTGTCAATAAGAATGGTATCTAAAATATAGTCATGATTGAAGGCATATCAAGATCATCCTAAAATTGTGGAACATAAATGATTGCAGGTAGATGAGAAAGTTTAAAAGTTAAAACATTGTATATAATACTTACTTTACCAAATTTTATTTGAACTCTGAATAAAGAATGTTAGAAAATGTTAAACGAAGAAGGACTCATTTTAAAAGTCAAGTAGCTATTTAAAAATGAAGTTAAACTGAGAAAAGGCGAATGGTCAATATGATTTTACTCTTTCACTCAAAGTGCCGTATGAAAGAGAGATATCAGGTGCTTCTAGCATGTGTCCATGGTCAGTCACTTCTGTTGCGCCTGATTGCAACTCTAAGGACTGGAGCGTGCCAGGCTCCTCTGTCTATGGGATTCTTCAGGCAAGAATACTCGAATGGTTGCCATTCTTCCTCCAGGGAATCTTCTTGACTCAGGGACCAAATCAGCATTTCCTACATCTCTTGCACTGAAGGCAGATTCTTTATCCACTGAGCCACCTGAGAAGCCCCAGCTATTTCTAATAGTATTGCCAGAAAAGTGCCCTTTCATTTGGGGGCTTGGTATTAGTATATTTATTACTCTATAGGAACTGAGTGTTAACCCATCTTCAATCTGACAGATCTGACTAGTTTGTGGTAGAAACTCACTTTGATTTTAGTGTGGAATTATGGAATACTTAGTTTGGTATATCACTTAAGAAGAAAAGCATACTAAGAAGTTAGGCAGTAATCATTACATTCTGTTAATTGTTGAATGTAATAAGACAAGGAAGAAATAGCATTAAAGTAATAAGACAGATAATATTTTTATCCAAGGAATAGATATTCAGAAAACTTTCATCAGTGTGGGAAAAATGACTAGTTTGTAAGAAATCAGACAGGTTAAAAATTTTGCTTGAAAAAAAAAGAGCAAGTAGAGACTACAGGTTCTGACTATGAGGGAGGAACCTGTAACAGAGTCAACTGCTTACTATGAAGAACTACTAAAACTGGGTTAAATATATAAAAGTTCTATTTAGATCCATTGGAGAGGTGCCAGTGTAATTAGGACTGGCAAGAATAGAATCAAAATGAGTGAGATGAACTCAGAGTTGAGCTTCACATTTGATCTGTTTTGTTTTCCCATGAGAGCATATGCTAATTCCCAGAGCGGTGGAGATAGAATGCTAAAACTGAGAAAGGAATAATACTAGGATAAAGACACAGGGTCTTCCCTGGTGGCTCAGATGGCAAAAAATCAGCCTACAAGGAGACCTGGGTTTGATCCTTGCATTGGGATGATCCCCTGGAGAAGGGAACAGCTACCCATTCTGATGGACAGAGGAGCCTAGCAGGCTACATAGTTCAGGGGGTCACAAAGAGTCAGACTTTTCACTTTCATGACTGAGCGACTTTCACTTTCACCAAAGACACAGAAGTTGATGTTAAGAACTTCCAAAGCAGCCGAGACTTAAGCAAACTTTCAGAGAAAGTCCATGGAGTTGAGCCAGTGAAGTTCTGCAAGGGAGATGAGAATTATACACTGAAGGATCTGTTTCTTTGAGAGCAATTTTGAGACTTTAAGTGAAGAAGAAAGGTAGCATCTGACCTAGAAATTGATGAGATAATTCTATGAGATGCTTAGTACACCTAGAACTGTGTTGAGAGCTTCAGTTGTTGTAATTAGATTAGTTCCAGTAGTTGTAATTAGATCATACTTACAGATCTATATGCAAGCCAACAACATTCTGGGACCTCAAGGAATGTGTCTTTGGCATGAATGTTAGATTTCTTAAAATGGACACCTTCTGTGTGGCAGAGGTGAAGCTTTGTTAAACAGTTTTAATCACAGGAGCCATGGAACCAGAGTAAAAGACAACAAAGAGACAGAGAACCCATGATGACAGATCTCTTAACACATGCATGTACATTAAGTTCAGTTCAGTTCAGTTCAGTTTAGTCGGCAAAGTAATGTCTCTGCTTTTGAAAATACTATCTAGGTTGGTCATAACTTTTCTTCCAAGGAGTAAGCGTCTTCTAATTTCATGGCTGCAGTCACCATCAGCAGTGATTTTGGAGCCCAAAAAAATAAAGTCTGACACTGTTTCCACTGCTTCCCCATCTATTTCCCATGAAGTGATTTACTATTTCAGAAAAATTCTGTGATCATCGAGAAATTGTTAAGAGGCTACTTTGTATGATGTGTGTTTATGTGTTGTATATGGTCAGGCTAAAATACATCTGCCTTGGATTATGATTAAAAATTAATATGATCTCAATCATGATCTCAATGCTAACACACAAATGTTGTGTTTACATTCCATAATCCATTATGTTCTTAGTCATATATGACTCTTTGCAACCCACCAAGCTCTTCTGTCCTTGGGATTTACAGGCAAGAGTACTGGAGTGGGTTGCTATTTCTACCTCCAGGGGATCTTCTTGATCCAGGGATTAAATCCATGTCTCCTGTATCTCCTGCACTGCAGGTAAATTCTTTCCCCTGGAGCCATTGGGGAAGACCATTATGGGTCTTCCATTGGCGAAGACCACTATGATCACATAAATTTAAAATTTTCATACTCCTTTAGAAGTAAACAAATAGTAAAATAAAGATAGGCAATACCTCCTACTATTGCTTCCACATCAAATAATCTCACACAAATTAATTATGTGAGTGATAGCACACCAATGAAAAAACCTTCACAAGAGCATTATATAGGATAAAAAGACACATTGGTCTTGTTTGATGCTTCAACACAAAATTTAAAAATAAACAAGTGTGGAATTTACAAAAACAGATCATTTCTAATCATAGCACTGTACAGAAAGGGAATTCAGATTCTGAAGTTGTAAAGAGCATTGAGCATGTGGAAATATCCTTAGTTTCATCAACAAATGATATCTAATTGATCCCCAGCCACCAGAGAGCTAAGAATTATCAGTGAAGACAAAATAACCCTGAACTGGGATTCAGGTAACAAAAATTCTAGTCTGGGCAAATCAATTAACCTATTGATTCTTAGTTGCTTTAGATAAAGAACAAGGAATTTGAACTAAATAATCAGAATGGAATTTTCCATCTTGGCCAGTTTTTAAATTTCTTTTCTTCTTTAATGGACCATCAGTTATTCTTTTAATATATTAACAGAATAGGAAAATGATGAACTCCTTGCTCTAACCAGCAGCATATAATTCTTTGTAGCATCACTGATTTTTGAGCAGAAAGAAAGATGGATTAATAGCTAATCTTGTGGAAAGAAGGTTTCACATGCTTCTAGTTAGTTATTCTCTAAAAGTCATCTTTTTATTTTTTAATCCTGAATCTGTGCTCTTCTAGGTAATATCTTGAAAATTTTGATAATATACTAACACTTTCAAAGCTTTTGGGTACCATCATACTATGACAGGAGACAATTAAATAGTGTAACTTCTCATTTAGTTGGCATTGTTGAGAATTAATTTCATCCATTTAGGTGAAGTTGATTGAACACAAATGTTTTAAGCTTCAATTATGAGCTTATACAGTCAGCAAAAACAAGACATGGAGTTGACTGTGGCTCAGATCATGAGCTCCTGATTGAAAAATTTAGGCTTAAATTGAAGAAAATAGGGAAAACCACTAGACCATTCAGGTGTGACCTAAATCAAATCCCTTATGATTATACAGTGGAGGTGACCAATACATTCAAAGGATTGGATATAGTAGATAAGAGTGCCTAAAGATCTATGGACAGAGATTCTTAACATTGTATAGAACCAAAATCATCTCAAAGAAAAATAAATGAAAATGGGCAAACTGATTGTCTGATGAGGCTTTACAATATCTAAGGAAAGAAGAGAAGTGAAAGGCAAAGGAGAAAAAGAAAGATATACCCAACTGAATGCAGAGTTCCAGAGAATAGCAAGGACAGAAAAGAAAATCTGCTTAAGTGAACAGTGCAAAGAAATAGAAGAAAACAAGAGAATGATAAAGACTAGAGATCTCTTCAACAAAATTTAAGATATCAAGGGAAATTTTCATGTAAACATTGGCACAATAAAGGATGGAGACAGCAAGACCTAATGAAGAAAACACAATAAAGGACCTTACAGAAACAGAAGAGATTAAGAAGTGGTAAGAATATAGAGAAGAACTAACACAAGAGAAGACTCTACATATGGACATCACCAGATGGTCAACACCGAAATCAGATTGATTATATATTATATGCAGCCAAAGATGGAGAAGCTCTATACAGTCAATGAAAACAAGACCAGGAGCTGACTGTGGCTCAGATCATGAACTCCTTATTACCAAATTCAGACTCAAATTGAAGAAAGTAGGGAAAACTGCTAGACCATTCAGGTATGACCTCAATCAAATTCCTTATGATTATACAGTGGAAGTGAGGAATAGATTTAAGGGCCTAGATCTGATAGAGTGCCTGATAAACTATGGAATGAGGTTCATGACATTGTACGGGAGACAGGGATCAAGACCATCCCCATGGAAAAGAAATGCAAAAAAGGAAAATGGCTGTCTGGGGAGGCCTTACAAATAGCTGTGAAAAGAAGAGAGGTGAAAAGCAAAGGAGAAAAGGAAAGATATAAGCACCTGAATGCAGAGTTCCAAAGAATAGCAAGAAGAGATAAGAAAGCCTTCTTCAGCGATCAATGCAAAGAAATAGAGGAAAAGAACAGAATGGGAAAGACTAGAGATCTCTTCAAGAAAATTAGAGATACCAAGGGAACATTTCATGCAAGGATGGGCTCGATAAAGGACAGAAATGGTCTGGACCTAACAGAAGCAGAAGATATTAAGAAGAGGTGGCAAGAATACATGTGAGTCTGAGTGTACTCCGGGAGATGGTGATGGACAGGGAGGCCTGGCGTGCTGCGATTCATGGGGTTGCAAAGAGTAGGACACGACTGAGCGACTGAACTGAACTGAATTGAATACATAAAAGATGTTAATGGCCCAGATAACCATAATGGTGGTGTGGTCACTCACCTAGAGCCAGATTATGAAATGTGAAGTCAAATGGGCCTTAGGAAGCATTACAATGAACAAAATTAGTGGAGATGATGGAACTCCAACTGAGCTATTTCAAATCCTAAAAGATGACACACCTAAAGGGCTGCACTCAATAGGTCAGCAAATTTGGAAAATTGATCAGTGGTCATACTAGAATAGTTTTAATTCCAATCCCAAAGAAGGGAAATGCCAAAGAATGTTTAAACTACAATACAACTGTGCTCATTTCACATGCTAGCAAAGTTATGTTCAATATCCTGCACACCAGGCTTTATCAGCACATGAACTGAGCATTTTCAGATGTACAAGAAGGGTTTCAAAGTCAGAAGAGTCTGAAATCAAATTGTCAATATTCATTGTATCATGGGGAAAACAAGGGAAACATGCTAGCAAAGTTATGTTCAATATCCTGCACACCAGGCTTTATCAGCACATGAACTGAGCATTTTCAGATGTACAAGAAGGGTTTCAAAGTCAGAAGAGTCTGAAATCAAATTGTCAATATTCATTGTATCATGGGGAAAACAAGGGAGTTCCAGCAAAACATCTGCTTCTGCTTCATTGACTACATTAAAGCTTTGACTGTGAGGATCACAACAAACTTTGGGAAATTCTTAAAAGAGATGGGAATATCATACCACCTTATCTGTCTCCTGAGAAACCTGCATAGGGATCAACAGGCAACAGAATTGGACATGGAACAACTGGCTGGTTCTAAATTAGGAAAGGAGTATATCAAGGCTGAATATTGTCACCCTGCTTATTTAACTTATATGGACAGTACATCCAGAGAAAGCAGTGGCAATCCACTCCAGTACTCTTGCCTGGAAAATCCCATGGACGGAGGAGCCTGGTAGGCGGCAGTCCATGGGGTCACTAAGAGTCAGACACGACTGAGCGACTTCACTTTCACTTTTCACTTTCTTGCATTGAAGAAGGAAATGGCAACCCACTCCAGTGTTCTTGCCTGGAGAATCCCAAGGGCGGGGGAGGCTGGTGGGCTGCCATCTATGGGGTCGCACAGAGTCGGACACGACTGAAGTGACTTAGCAGCAGCAGCAGCAGCAGCATAGTA
>SJYT01067336.1:1049165-1063391 GCA_006410635.1 Cephalophus harveyi | reverse complement strand
TATAAGAGACAGGCCATCTATGGGGTCGCACAGAGTCGGACACGACTGAAGTGACTTAGCAGCAGCAGCAGCAGCAGCATAGTACATCATACAAAATGCTGGGTTAAATGAATCACAAGCTGGTATTAAGATTGTCAAGAAAGCTATCAGCAGAAAGTCAAGAGGAACCAAAGAGCCTCTTGCTAAAAGTGAAAGAAGATAGTGAGAAAGCTGGCTTGAAATTCAACGTTTAAAAATAAAGATCATGGCATCTGGTCCTATCACTTCATGGCAAGTAGAAGGGAAGAAATTGGAAGCAGGGACAGATTTTATTTTCTTGGGTTCCAAAATCATTGCGGATGGTAACTGCAGGCATGAAATGAAAAAATGCTTGCTCCTTGGAAAGAAAGGTATGACAAAACTAGACAGCATATTAAAAAGCAGAGACATCACTTTGCTGACCAAAGTTTGTATAGTTGAAACTATAGTTTTTTCAGTAGCCATGTATGGATATGAGAGTTGTATTATAAAGAAGGTTGAGGGCCAAAGAACTGATGCTTTCATGTTGTGGTGCTGGAGAAGATTCTTGAGAGTCCCTTGGACTACAAGGAGATCAAACCAGTCAATCCTAAAGAAAAATCAGTCCTGAATATTCATTGGAAGGACCGATGCTGAAGCTCCAATACTTTGGCCACCTGATGTGAATTGCGGATTCACTGGAAAAGACCCTGAAGCTCTTCAAGACTGAAACAAAAGGAAAAGGCAGAGTGGGGGCAGTGGGTAGAGGATGAGATTGTTAGATAGCATTCATTACTGATTCAATGGACATAAATTTGAACAAACTCTGGGAAATAGTGGAAGACAGCATACTGTGGAGAAGCCTGAGATACTCCAGTTCCTGGGGTTCTACATAGACATGAAATCCACTGAAAAACAGCAATAAGCTTATGGCATCCTTTTTGGTGGGTTGGAGCTCTATGTAACTTCCTGCTTTGGGGTTTCTCTGGGATGATATTTGTTAGAAAATCCTCCACACTTGCTGATATCTTTGGTTTATAAATTTTGCTTCCTGGAAAAGTGCAAGAAAATTTCTAAAGTGGTTTTGACTGAAGAGAATAAATACAATTTTAGATACTAGTTTAAAAAAGTTTCATGCTTAGAAGGAATATTGTGCCAATCAGCAACCAAGATGTTTATTAAAATATTTCAACAGAAATACCAGCTATAGGAACCTAGCTCTAAAAACACTTTTTCCTTAAGGATTCTTTTTTCTTTTTCATGTTATCAAAACTAAGGAAAACAGTGTAATGAGGAAGTGATCCTTGGGTAGGTGGTAGTGGATGTCATAACTTTACAATCTGGTAACTATAAATTTCACAAGTAATTGCAGCCATGAGAGTTGGAACACACATTGAGGATATAATGAAATTATCATGGAATGGAGATATCTAACCAATAGAAATATAGCAAAACATAAAATCTATGTTGCCACCCCCCCAAAAGGCTTGCAAATAATGTCTTTAAAAGCCATAGAGAATTCTTCAATAAATTTTATACAAGTGCAAACAGATGACATAAAATAGAATTTGTAGTATTATCCCGATGAGAAAAAAAAAAAAAATCATCAAACTACTAACCTTATTATATTAGGAAAATATTAATTGTATAGAAAATTACCCTTATAAAAATTGAATTCATAATAGGTTATTACTGATACCTTTGAGAACAAAGACTATATTTATATGTAGAGTGTTTATGCTAGACACTTTTGCTTTACTTTATTAAAATGCGGTGACAAATTTCTCACAATAATATCACATATCATGAATGTTTATTCAAATTGTGCTTCAAATTGACATAAAATCTATAAATGCTATATTCTTGACATGCAGGGAATCTTTTTTTCCCTTGTGTTTCTAAACACAGCTCTATTTGATGGATGAGTCCTTTATACCTTTAAACTTTACATAGAAATGATTAAATTCTAAAAATGTTTTTTGCAAAATTGCATGCCATCTTCTCTACTAATAATTATGGATAGCTTTTAATAGATAAAATTTAGAACAGAAATAAAACATATGGCTCAAGGTAATGATAGCTTATTATGGATTGGTGCTGTCAGGGAGAATTTATAGTGGAAAAAAGAGTTAAGCTCACTTAAAGGAAATAATTGACCAGAATTGAGCTTCCTGTCTTAAAAAAAGATAAGTGGAGTATGCATAGACACAGAAATTAACACAGCATATGTAGAACTGAGGAATTAGGGCAGACAAAACAAGGAATTATATAGAAAAGATTAGTGGCAAAAAGTAAACAGATTCTGCCCATTTTTTAACAGAGAAGTAAAATTGTTTAGGCTTAAAGTAGAAGAAAATAGGGAATCAATGTGTGTGATCTTTACTTTGTAATGCTGGATATGGACATAATGTAAATGTTATTTTAGGAAGATTAATCTTGGAGCAATATTCAGACTGCCTCTGAGTAAGGAAAAACAATCACCATAAAATATGAAAAAAATATTAATAATTCTAATATAAAATCATGAGCATCTGGATAAGATATAAATAAAGTTATGAAGTGACTTCCCTGGTAGTCTCGTGGTTAAAATTTTGCTTCCAATGCAGGAGGTGCAGGTTCAATCCCTGGTCAGGGATTTAAGATCCCACGTGTCTTGTGGTCAAGAAGAAAAGAAAAAAGAAGAGCAACATAAATAACAGAAGTGGTATTGTAACAAATTCGTTAAAGACTTAAAAATAGTCCACATCAAAAAATCTTCAAAAAAACAAAAACACACAAAAGTATGGGGAGAGAAGCACCAAGTAGTATTCAGACACGGTCAGAGGCAATAAGAAGATGTATTATTTTAAAGAATTTCAAAGCAATAATGAAACTGAATGCAAGTTTGTCTGTTTCTGATGTCAAAGATAAAACACACTTTCAGGAGAAAAAAGCAACTTATGTTTTATCTAAGTACCAAATTGTTGCCATTGTTACTGACGAGTTTTAATGATATATATGCAAGTTTTATCTTAGCATATTTTTAATTACATTTCCTTAACAAACATCACAATTGCAGAAATGTTAGTTCAAAGAACTTCTGGTTTTAAAATCAACTTGCATTACCCATAGCCTCTGCTATATCAAGAGTCAGTTTATGATAATTCAGATTTTTGCTTTTGTTGGATAAGCTTTTGTAATCATAGCCAAAAATAATTGCAAAATCAATGCTGAAGGTCTTTTCTCTTATGTGTTCTTCTAGTAGTTTTAGGTTTCAGGACATACATTTAAGTCTTGTATCTCTTTTGAGTTGATTTGTCTTTTTGTTTTTGTTTTTGGTGTGTATATATATGATAAAGATCCAGTTTCATTCTTTTATTTGTGGCTGACCAGTTTTCCCCAAAACTTTTGTTGAAGAGACTATTATTTCCCTCATGTGAGGACAAAGTTAATTGACTGTATATGTTTGGGTTTATTTCTGAATTCTTGACTCTGTCTCATTAGTTTGTATGCTTAGTTTTATGCCAATGCCATACTGTTTTGATTACTACAGTTTTTTAGCAGAATTTGAAATCAGGAAGTATAATGTTTCTAGGTTTGTTGTTTTTTTATCAAGACTGCTTTGATTATTTGGAGGTCTCATGATTTCACATGAATTTTAGAATAGTCTTTTCTATGTTTGCAAAAAATATTATAATTTTGATAAAAATTGCATTAAATCTATCACTTTGGGTAATATAGACGTTTTAATAAATATAAATTATTCCAACCCATGAAGACAGAATAATCTTTCCATCTCTTTGTGTCAACTCTAATTTATTTCTTCATGTTTTATAATATTTAGTGTACATACATTTCAGATCTTTGGTTAAATATATTCCTAAGTATTTTCTTCTTTTTAATATTATATAAGCAGGATTGTTTTCTTGATTTCCTTTTTGAACATATTTTTCTTAGTGTTGTGAAAGGATTTCAGTATAAAATGGAATCAGAGGATATAAAATGGAATCAGAGGATATAAAATGGACAGTCTTACTCATGTGCACATAGAAGAATAGAACTTAAAAACTGAGAGACTGATTTCCCATAAATGTTCAATTTTTTAGAAGCCAAGACTTTATCTGCTTTTCAGTGAACATCCACTAAGTATCTCTCTCCATCCTCAAGCCAATTAGCTTCCTGTTTGGTCTCTGATTGGATTTCCCCCTCTTCGTACTTCTTGCTCATAAATACAGATCATTACAAGCCCTCAGTGGTCACTTACTCTGCTTTTCCATAATGAAATAAATTTATTGTAACTTGAACTTGCCTCAGTTTACCTCTTTATTTCAGTTGATAATGCAAGGAGTGAAAGTGACTTTTGTTTGTAGATTTTTTATCCTACAAATTTACTGATTTTTTTTTATTAGTCTTAACTGCTCTTTGTGGAGTCTTTAGGGTTTCTGCATGTAGGATCAGGCCATCTTCAAACATTTAATTTTGTTTCTTCCTTTCCTATTTGAATGCCTATATTTCTTATTCTTGTATGATTGGTTTTGCTATTACTTCGTACACTGAATATAAGTGGCAAGAGTCAGTAGCTATGTCTTTGTATTGGTACTGAGGAGAAACTTTCAGTTTCTCAACACTAATTGTAACATTAGTTGTATACTACACATAAATGACTTTGTTAATGATGAGGTGGATTCTTATAAATTTATTTTATTGATGATGTTTATCATGAACAGATATTTAACTTTGTCAGATGCTCTTCCTGCATCTATTGACATGATCATGTGGTTTTTGTCTTTCATTCTGTTAATGTGTATCACACAGACTTGTGAATATTTAAATCAAACTTGCATAACTTTCATTTGGCCATGGTGTATAATCTTTTTGATGTGTTGTTGAATTTGATTTACTGGTATACTGCTGAATAGTTTGCAGTGATTATACACCTACCTATCAAACATATTTGCTTGTGAATTTCTTTTCTTGTAGTTCTTTGTCTGGCTTTGATACCAGGGTGATATTGACCTCATAAAACAAACCTGAGGTATTCCCTCTGATTTTACATTTTTGGAAGAGTTTAAAAAGAATTGATATTAATGTCTCTCTGAATGTTTTATAGAATTCATCTGTGAAGTCATCTGGTCTTGAACTTTTCTTATTTCTGAGGTTTTTTATTATTACTTAAATTTTCTTGTTTCATATTGTTTAGTACAGGATTTCTTTTTTTTTTTAATTAAAGAATAATTGCTTTACAGAATTTTATTGCTTTATGCCAAATATCAACATGAATCAGCTGTAGGTATACATATGTCCACTCTCTTTTGAACGTCCCTCTCATCTCCTCCCCATCCCACCCCTCTAGGTTGTTACAGAACACCTGTTTGAATTCACTGAATGATACAGAAAATTCCATTGACTGTATATTTTACAGATGGTAATGCAGGTTCCCATGTTACTCTCTCCATACACCTCATTCTCTCTTTCCTCCCCTCCTCCTGGGTCCATAAGGCTGTTCTCTATGTTTGTTTCTCCACTGCTGCCCTGTAAATAAATTCAATGGTACCATCTTTCTAGATTCCATTTATATGCATTAGTATACATCGTTTACCAAGGGAACTTTTCAGGCAAAGTGGGCACAATAAAGGACAGAAAAGGTATGGACCTAACAGAATCAGAAGATATTAAACAGAGGTGGCAAGAATACGCAGAAAAATTATACAAAAAAGATCTTCACAACCCAGATAATCACAATGGTGTGATCATTTACCTCATGCCAGACATCCTGGAGTGTGAAGTCAAGTGGGCTTAGGAAGCATCGCTAGGAGCAAAGGTAGTGGAGGTACTGGAATTCCAGCTGAACTATTTCAAATCCTAAAAGATGATGCTGTGAAAGTGTAGCACTTTATATGCCAGTACATTTGGAAAACTCAGCAGTGGCCACAGGACTGGAAAAGATCAGTTTTCATTTCAATGCCAAAGAAAGGCAATGCCAAAGAATGTTCAAACTACTGCACAAATGCACTCATCTCACAAGCTAGCAAAGTAACACTCAAAATTCTCCAAGCGAGGCTTCAACAGTACATGAACCAAGAACTTCCAGATGTTCAAGCTGGATTTAGAAAAGGCAGAGGAACCAGAAATCAAATGGCCAACAATCATTGGATCATGGAAAAAAAAACAAGACAATTCCAGTAAATATCTTCTGTTTCAATGACTACACTGAAGCTTTTGACTGTGTATCACAATAAACTGTGAAACGTTCTTAAAGAGATGGGAAGATGGGACTACCAGACCACCTTACCTGCTTCTTGAGAAATATGAATGCAGATCAAACAGCAATAACTAGAATCAGACAGGGAACAGCTGACAGGTTACAAATTGTGAAGGACTACCTCAAGCCTATGTATTGTAGCCCTGCTTATTTAAATTACATACAGAGTGCATCATGCGAAATGTCAGGCTGGGTGAAGCACAAGCTGGAATCAAGATTGCTGGGAGAAATACCAGTAACCTCAGATTTGCAGATGACATCACCCTGTGGCAGAAAGTAGAGAGGAACTAAAGAACCTCTTGATGAAAGTGAAACAGAAGAGTGAAAAGCTGGTTTAAAACTTAACTTTCAATAAATGAAGATCATGACATCCAGTCCCATCATTTCATGGCAAATAGATGGGGAAACAATGGAAACAGTAAGATACTTTATTTTGGGGGACTCTAAAATTACTGCAGATGGTGATTGCAGCCATGAAATTTAAAGACAGTTGCTTCTTGGAAGAAAAGCTATGACAGAGGGTGGTCCTAAGATGGTGGAGGAATAGGACAGGGAACCACTTCCAACCCCACAAATTCATCAAAAGATCATTTGGATGCTGAGAAACTTCCATAAAACAACTTCTGAATGCTGGCAGAGGACACCAGGCAACCAGAAAGGCAGCCCATTTTCTTCAAAAGGAGGAGGGACAAAATATATTTTAAAAAAGAGAAGGAAAAGAGTTAGGGATGAGACCTGTCCTAGGGAGATATTCATGAAGGAGGAAAAGTTTCCATACACCAGGAAACTCTTTCATTAGCAAGTCTGTGGGGAGTTTTGGAATCTCAGAGGGTAACAAAACCAGGAGGTAAAAAAGAAAATCCACAGAATGCATGCCTAAGTGCAACTCCCAGTGGAGAAGTAGCCCAAATGCTTGCCTCTGCTACCAGCAAGCAGGGGCTGAACAGGGAGGTGTGGGTTGCATGCTTAGGGTAAGGACCAGGCCTGAATGACCTGAGGACAATTTGAGGGAGCTTATGTGAGATATCAACCCAAACTGCGGGGTAGCCAGAGAGAGAAAAAAAGAGAAAGAGAGAGAACTTTCTCATGAAAATCTCTAACCTAAGGCACAATCTGGCCCACTCACAGAACAAAGGACTGAGGGAACACCAAAGGAGAGCTAGCCAGCTGTGCACCAGCCCATCCTTCCGAGGGAGGACGAGAGACAAGAGGGCAACAGCCAGAGTTGGAAGTTAAGGGACAATCTTGGTCCCAGAGATGGCATCCTCCACTAAACTGTGAGCAGGCTCCCAGTTGCTAACCAAGTCTTCCTGGGATCCTGGACAGTTGACATTCACCAGGAGGGCTGCAGCCAGAAATCAGCTCCCCAGAGAAGACACAGTGCACATCAGAGCCAGCACTCTTGCTGCACAGCTAAGAAACTGATCAGCTGGGACTGGAGAGGTGATTAAGACACAGAGCCCACCTGCGACAGTGCACTCACCAAGCACCTGGTCACCTGAACTGCTTGGACGTGGGAAGGGCACAAAACGCAGGCCCAGCTGAATCTGTGCCTTTGTGGAGTACCCAAGAACCTGAACCTGAGCAGCTTAGACCTGGGAAGTGCACAAAATCCAAGGCCAGTTTTAAACAATTCCCCTGCAGAACAACCTGGAGTTGCTCTGGTCTAACAGTGTAGACCAGGAAAGCACACACCACCACGAGCTGGAGCAAACCCAGTGCAGTCCATACACTGCAAGCATGCCACACACACACCCGTGATATTTGTTTGTGGTGTTCCTCCTTCCCCACAGCAGAACTGAACAAGTAAGCCTAAATAAGTGACCACCTTCACACCCTTGTGTCAGGAGAGAAATTAGACACTGAGAGACATGCAAACAGAGGAAGCCAAAATAAACAAAGAAGAGGGAACCAATCTGGAAGCAATAGCTGCAACAGATTAAAACCCAGTATTTAGCATTGACTATGGCAGAAAGTGAAGAGGAACTAAAAAGCCTCTTGATGAAAGGGAAAGAGGAGGGCGAAAAAGTTGGCTTAAAGCTCAACATTCAGAAAACTAAAATCATGGCATCTGGTCCCATCACTTCATGGGAAATAGATGGAGAAACAGTAGAAACAGTGTCAGACTTTATTTTTTTGGGCTCCAAAATCACTGCAGATGGTAACTGCAGCCATGAAATTAAAAGACGCTTACTCCTTGGAAGAAAAGTTATGACCAACCTAGATAGCATATTCAAAAGCAGAGATGTTACTTTGCCGACTAACGTCCGTCTAGTCAAGGCTATGGTTTTTCCTGTGGTCATGTATGGATGTGAGAGTTGGACTGTGAAGAAGGCTGAACGCCTAAGAATTGATGGAGAAGACTCTTGAGAGTCCCTTGGACTGCAAGGAGATCCAACCAGTCCATTCTGAAAGAGATTAACCCTGGGAATTCTTTGGAAGGAATGATGCTAAAGCTGAAACTCCAGTACTTTGGCCACCTCATGAGAAGAGTTGACTCATTAGAAAAGACTTTGATGCTGGGAGGGACTGGGGGAAGGAGGAGAAGGGGACGACAGAGGACGAGATGGCTGGATGGCATCACTGACACGATGGACGTGAGTCTGAGTGAACTACAGGAGTTGATGATGGACAGGGAGCCCTGGCGTTCTGTGATTCATGGGTCGCAAAGAGTCAGATGCGACTGAGCCACTGAACTGAACTGAACTGAACTGAACTGAAGCACTGGAAGGGGCCTATATATCTTGAGAAGAAATATAAACTGGATCATGGAACTATCTGAAACTAAACTGAAACTAAACTAAACCACATTGCCCTTAACAGCTCCAGAGAAATTCCTAGATATATTTTTACTATTATCATTTTTAAATTTTTAAACTTTTTTTATTGTTAAGTTCTTTATTACTCCTTTAATTTTTATTTTTATTGCCTACTATTACCTTGCCAAAAAGACCCTATTTTTAAAGCAAATTTCATATATATATATTTTATAATTTTTGTTATTGACTTTGTTTTGTATTTTTACTATTGTATTTTTTGAGAGTCTAACTTCTACTCTAGATTTTTCATCTTTGCTTTTTGGTATTAGTTATCAATTTTGTACCATTAAGAATCTAATTATCTGTACCCATTTTTACTTAGGGGTGTGATTACTGTCTTGATTCCTCTCTCCCCTTTTGACTTTCCCTTTTCTCCCCCAGGTCGCCTCTATTTCCTCCCTCCCTTTTCTCTTCTCTACTTAACTCTGTGAATCTCTCTGGGTGTATGGGCTGTGGAGAACACTCAGAACCAATTACTGGCTAGATTGGTCTCTCTCGTTTTGAATCCCCCACTTCTCCTCCTGGTCACTTATAGCTCCCTCCTCCCGCTTCTCTTCTCCATGTAACTCCGTGAACTTCTCTGGGTGTTCCAGACTGTGGAGAGCACATAGGAAATTGATTATTAGCAAGATAGCTCTCTTCCCTTTTGATTATCCCTCTTCTCCTGGTCACCTCTATCTCCCTCCTCCCTCTTCTCCTCTCCATGTAACTCTGTGAACTCCTCTGGGTGTCCCTCACTGTGGAGAATCTTTTCACCATTAGCCTAGATATTTTATCATCTGTGCTGTATGGATGGAGAAGTCTTGAGGCTACTGTAAGAATAAGACTGAAAGCCAGAGGAAGGAAGCTTAAATCCAAAAAGTGAGAACACCAGAAAACTCCTGACCCCAGGGAACATTAATTGACAAGAGCGCATCCAAAAGCCTCCATATCTATACTGAAATCAAGCTCTACCTGAGTCAACAATTCCAGAGCAAGCCATACGATGCTAATTCTCCAGCCACACAGGAATATAACCATGAGCATTGAAATTCAGGAAGCCCAAAGTCACACCAAACCCACAGACACCTCAAAACTCACTACTGGACACTTCATTGCACTCCAGAGAAAAGAGATTCAGCTCCACCCATGACCGACACAAGCTTCCCTAACCAGGAAACCTTGACCAACTGCTAGTCCAGCCAGGAAACCGTTAGTCCAACCCCACCCAAAGTGAGCAACCTCCACAATAAAGAGGAACTGCAAACTTCCAGCATACAGAATGGCCACCCCAAACACGACAATCTAAACAAAATGAAAAGACAGACAAATATTCAGCAGGGAAAGGAACATGATAAATGTCCACCAAACTAAACCAAAGATGAGGCAATAGGGAATCTACCTGTAAAAGAATTCAGAAAAATTATATAAAGATGATACAAAATCTTGAAAACAAAAATGGAGTTACAGATAAATAGACTAGAGACAGGGATTGAGAAGATGAAAGAAATGTTTGACAAGGACCTAGAAGAAATAAAAGAGTCAATCAATAATGAATAATGCAATAAATGAGATCAAAAGCCATCTAGAGGGAATCAATTGTAGAATAACTGAATCAGAAGATAAGATAAGTGAGGTGGAAGATAGAATGGTGGGAAAAAGTGAAGCAGAGAGGAGAAAAGAAAAAAGAATTAAAAGAAATGAGGACAACCTCAGAGACCTCTGGGACAATGTTGAATGTCCCAACATTTGAATCATAGGAGTCCCAGAAGAAGACAAAAAGAAAGGCCATGAGAAAATACTTGAGGAGATAATAGTTGAAAACTTCCCTAAAATGGAGAAGGAAATAGTCACTCAGTCCAAGAAACACAGAGAGTCCCAAACAGGATAAACCCAAGGCAAAACACCCCAAGAAACATATTAATCAATTAACAAAGATCAAACACAAAGAACAAATATTAAAAGCAGCAAGGGAAAAACAACAAATAACACACAAGGGGATTCCCATAAGGATAACAGCTTATTTTTCAGTAGTAACTCTTTAGGCCAGAAGGGAATAGCAGAACATACTTAAAGTGATGAAAGAGAAGAACCTACAACCCAGATTACTATACCCAGCAAGGATCTCATTCAAATATGAAGAAGAAATCAAAAGCGTTTACCGACAAGCAAAAGCTGAGAGAATTCACAACACCAAACCAACTCTTCAACAAAGGCTAAAGGATCTTCTCTAGATAGGAAATATAGAAAAGGTTTATAAACTCAAACCCCAAACAACAAAGTAAATGGCAATGGGAACATACTTATCAATAATTAACTTAAATATAAATGAGTTGAATGCCCCAACCAAAAGACAAAGACTGGCTGAATGGATACAAAAACAAGACCCCTATTTATGCTATTTACAAGAGACCCATCTCAAAATGAGGAACACACACAGACTGAAAGTGAAAGGCTGGGAAAAGATATTTCACCCAAATGGAGGCCAAAATAAAGCAAGAGTAGCAATACTCATGTCAGATAAACTACTTCAAAATAAAGGCCGTGAAAAGAGACAAAGCAGGACACTACATAATGATCAAAGGATCAATCCAAGAAGAAGATATAGCAATTATAAATATATATGCACCCAACAAAGGAGCACCACAATATGTAAGGCAAAGAATGAAAGACGAAATTAACAGTAACACAATAATAGTGGGAGACTTTAAAACCCTACTCACACCTTTGGATAGATCAATTAAACAGAAAATTAGCAAGGAAACACAAACTTTAAATGAAGCAATGGACAGGTTAGATCTAATTGATACCTATAGGGCATTTCAACCCAAAACAATGAATTTCACCTTTCTCTCAAGTGCACATGGAACATTATCCAGGATGTATCACATCCTGGGCCATAAATCTAGCCTTGATCAGTTCAGTTCAGTCACTCAGTCGTGTCTGACTCTTTGCGACCCCATGAATCGCAGCACGCCAGGCCTCCCTGTTCATCACCAGCTCCCGGAGTTCACTCAGACTCACGTCCATCAAGTCCATGATGCCATCCAGCCATCTCATCCTCGGTCGTCCCCTTCTCCTCCTGCCCCCAATCCCTCCCAGCATCAGAGTCTTTTCCGATGAGTCAACTCTTCGCATGAGGTGGCCAAAGTACTGGAGTTTCAGCTTTAGCATCATTCCTTCCAAAGAAATCCCAGGGCTGATCTCCTTCAGAATGGACTGGTTGGCCTTGATAAATTAAAAAAAAAATTTTGAAATCATTTCAAGCATCTTTTCTGATCACAATGTGGTAAGATTAGATGTCAACTACAGGAAAAAAAAAACCAAACAAACCAGTATTAAATACAAGCATATGGAGGTTAAACAACACGCTTCTGCACAACCAAGAAATCACAGAAGAAGTAGAAAAAGAAATAAAAATATCATAGTAATGAATGAAAATGAAAACACTACAACCTAAAACCTATGGAAACCAGTAAAAGTAGTGCTAAGGGGAACACTTGTAGCAATATAAGTTTACCTCAAGAAACAAGAGAAAAATCAAACAAATAACCTAACTTTACACCTAAAGCAACTAGAAAAAGAAGAAACGATGTACCCCAGGGTTAGTATAAGGAAAAAATCATAAAAATTAGGGCAGAAATAATTGAAAAAGAAACAAAGGAGACTATAGCAAAAATCAACAAAACTAAAAACTGGTTCTTTGAGACGATAAATAAAATAGACAAACCATTAGCCAGACTCATCAAGAAAAAAAGGAAGAATAAAACCAACAAAATTAGAAATAAAAATGGAGAAATCACAACAGACAACAGAGAAATGCAAAGAATCCTGAGACTACTATCAGCAACTATATGCCAATAAAATGGACAACTTGAGGAAATCGATGAATTCTTAGAGAAGTATAACTTTCCAAAACTAAACCAGGAAGAAATAGAAACTCTTAACAGACCCATCACAAGCACAAAGATAGAAACTGTAATCAAAAACCTTCCAACAAACAAAAGCCCAGGACCAGATGGCTTCACAGCTGAATTCTACCAAAAATTTAGAGAAGAGCTAACACCTATCCTACTCAAACTCTTCCAGAAAATTGCAGAGGAAGGTAAACTTCCAAACTCATGCTCTGAGGCCACCATCATCCAATAACAAAACCAGACAAAGATGCCACAAAAAAAAAAAAAAAAAGAGAAAAAGAAAAAGAAAATTGCAGGCCAATATTACTGATGAACATAGAGGTAAAAATCATCAATAAAATTCTAGCAAACAGAATCCAATAACATATTAAAAAGATCATGCATCATGACCAAGTGGGCTTTATTCCAGGGTTGCAAGGATTATTCAATATTTGCAAATCAATCAATGTGATACATCACATTAACAAATTGAAAGATAAAAACCATATGATTATCTTAATAAATGCAGAGAAAGCCTTTGACAAAATTCAATATTCGTTTATGATAAAAAACTTCCAAAAAGCAGGCATAGAAGGAACATACCTCATTATAATAAAAGCCATATGTGATAAACCCACAGCAAACATCCTCAACGGTGAAAAACTGAAAGCATTTTCCCTAAAGTCAAGAACATAGTTCTTCTTGACTGGGTGCCCACTCTCACCACTACTATTCAACATAGTTTTGGAAGGTTTAGCCTCAGCAATCAGAGAAGAAAAAGAAATAAAGGGAATCCAGATTGGAAAAGAAGTAAAACTCACTCTTTCCAGATGACATGATCCTCTACATAGAAAACCCTAAAGAGTCTACCAGAAAATTGCTAGAGCTAATCAACAATATAGTAAAGTTGCAGGATATAAAATTAGCACACAGAAATCCCTTGCATTCCTGTACACTAATGAGAAAACAGAAAGAGAATTTAAGGAAGCAATTCCATTCACTATTGCAATGTAAAGAATAAAATACTTAGGAATAAATCCACCTAAAGAAACAAGAGACTTATATATAGAAAACTATAAAACACTGATGATAGAAATCAAAGATGACACAAATAGATGGAGAAATATACCATGTTAATGGATCAGAGGAATCAATATAGTGAAAATGAGTATACTACCCAAAGCAATCTATAGATTCAATACAATCCTTATCAAGCTATCAACAGTATTTTTCAGAGAACTAGAAAAAATAATTTCACAGTTTGTATGGAAATACAAAAAAAAAAAAAAAAAAA
>SJYT01067336.1:1019389-1048984 GCA_006410635.1 Cephalophus harveyi | reverse complement strand
AAAAAAAAAAAAAAAACAGAAAAACCTCGAACAGCTAAAGCAATCTTGAGAAAGAAGAATGGAACTGGAGGAATCAACCTACCTGACTTCAAAAATACTACAAAGCTACAGTCATCAAGACAGTATGACACTGGAACAAAGACAGAAATATAAATTAATGGAACAAAATAGAAAGCCCAGAGATAAACCCACACACCTATGGACACCTTATCTTTGACAAAGGAGACAAGAATATACAATGGAGAAAAGACAATCTCTTTAACAAGTGGTTCTGGAAAAACTGGTCAACCACTTGTAAAAGAATAAAACTAGAATATTTTGTAACACTATACACAAAAATAAACTCAAAATGGATTGAAAATCTAAACATAAAGCCAGAAACTATAAAATTCCTAGAGGAAAACATAGGCAAAACACTCTCAGATATAAATCACAGCAGAATCCCCTATGACCCACTTCCCAGAGTAATGCAAATAAAAGCAAAAATAAACAAATAGGACCTAATTAAACTTAAAAGCTTTTGCACAACAAAGGAAACTATAAGCAAAGTGAAAAGACAGCCTTTGGAATGGGAGAGAATAATAACAAATGAAGCAACGGACAAAGAATTAATCTCAAAAATATACAAGCAGCTTCTGCAGCTCAATTCCAGACAAATAAATGACCCAATCAAAAAAAGAAAGAAAGAAAATGAGCCAAAGAACTAAACAGACATTTCTCCAAAGAAGACATACAGATGGCTAACAAACACATGAAAAGATGCGCAACATCACTCATTATCAGAGAAATGCAAATCAAAACCACAATGAGGTACCGTCTCATGTCAGCCAGAGTGGCTGCTATCAAAAAGTCTACAAACAATAAATGCTGGAGAGGGTGTGGAGAAAAGGGAACCCTCTTACACTCTTGGTGGAAATGAAAACTAATAGAGCCTCTATGGAGAACAGTGTAGAGATTTCTTAAAAAAATGGAAATAGAACTGCCAAATGACCCAGCAATCCCACTGTTGGGCATACACACTGAGGACACCAAAATTGAAAGAGACATGTGTACCCCATTGTTCATTGCAACACTGTTTACAAAGCTAGGACATGGAAGCAACCTAGATGTCCATGGTATATGAATGGATAAGAAAGTGGTGGTACATATACACAATTAAATATTACTCAGCTATTAAAAATAATGCATTTGAGTCAATTCGAGTGAGGTGGATGAAACTGGGCCTATTATACAGAGTGAAGTAATTCAGAAAGAAAAACACCAATACAGTATATTAACGCATATATATGGAATTTAGAAAGATGGTAATAATGACCCTATATGTGAGACAACAAGAGATGCAGATGTAAAGAAGAGACTTTTGGACTCTGTGGGAGAAGGCAAGGGTGGGATGATTTGTGAGAATAGCATTGAAACATATATATTACCATATGTGAAATAGACCGCCAGTCTAGGTTTGATGCATGAGACAGGGTGCTCAAGGCTGGTGCACTGGGATGAGCCTGAGGGATGGGATGCGGAGGGAGGTGGGAGGGGGTTTCAGGTGGGGGGCACATGTACACTTATGGCTGACTCATGTCAATGTATAGCAAAAACCACTACAATATTTTAAAGTAATTAGCCTCCAATTAAAATAAATAAATTTTAAAAAAGCAAAAGAGAAGCAATGGAAACCTAGACAGAATATTAAAAAGCAGTTACTTTGATGACAAAGGTCTTTCTAGTCAAAGCTATGGTTTTTACTGAAGTCACATGTGGATGTGAGAGCTGGATCATAAAGACAGCTGAGTGGCAAAGAATGGATGCTTTTAAACTGCGGTGTTGGAGAAGACTCTTGAGACTCCCTTGGACTGCAAGGATATCAAACCAGTTAATCCTAAGTAAATCAGTCCTGAATATTCATTGGAAGGACTGATAATGAAACTGAAACTCCAATACTTTGGCCACTTGATGTGAGGACTGACTCAATGGAAAAGCCCCTGATGCTGGGAAAGATTGAAGGCAGGAGGAGAAGGGGACAACAGAGGTTGAAAAGGTTAGATGTCATGGACATCCAATTGGATGTCAATTCAATGGACTTGAGTTTGAGCAAGCTCCAGGAGTTAGTGATGGACAGGGAATCCTGGTGTGATGCAGTACATGGGGTTCTAAAGAGTCAGATATGACTAACTGACTGAATTGAACCGACCTGATATGATATTTGTCTTTCTCTTTCTGAGTTACTTCACTCTGTATAGTAGGTTCTAGGTTCATCCACCTCATTATAACAACTCAGATGTGTTACTTTTAATCGATGAGTAATATTCCATTGTGTATATGTACCACAACTTCTTTATCCATTCATCTGTTGATAGACATCTAAGCTGCTTCTATGTTCTAGCTATTGTAAATTGTGCTGCAATGAACATTTTAGTACATGGGTACTTTTCAATTTTGCTTTCCTTAGAGTATATACCTAGTAGTGGGATTGCCTGGTGGCTCAGAGGTTAAAGCGTCTGCCTCCAATGCGGGAGACCCGGGTTCGATCCCTGGGTTGGGAAGATCCCCTGGAGAAGGAAATGGCAATCCACTCCAGTATTCTTGCCTGGAGAATCCCATGGACAGAGAAGCCTAGTAGGTTACAGTCCACGGGGTCGCAAAGAGTCGGACACGACTGAGCGACTTCACCTTCACCTTCCACTTCAGTGTGATTTCTGGGTCATATGTTGGTTTTATTCCTAGTTTTTTTTTTTTTTTTTTTTTTTAAGAAATCTCCATACCATCTTCCGTAGTGGCTATATCAATTTACATTTCCACCAATAATGCAAGAGGGTTCCCTTTTCTCCACATCCTCTCCAGCATTTATTGTTTACAGACATTTTGATAATGGCCATTCCGACTTGTGTTAGGTGATATCTCATTATAGTTTGGATTTGCATTTCTCTAATAATGAGCCTCATTGAGCATCTTTTCATGTGTTTGTTAGCCATCTGTATGTCTTCTTTGCAGAAATGTCTGTTTAGGTTTCTTTCCCACTTTTTGATTGGGTTGTTTCTCTTTCCCATATTGAGTTGTATGAGCTACTTATACATTTTGGAAATTAGCCCTTTGTTATTTGTTTCAGTTGTTATTATTTTCTTTCGTTATGAGGATTGTCTTTTCACCTTGTTTATAGCTTCCTTATAATTTTCTGTATGCAGTTATTTTGTCTTAGATTGGTTTATTCCTAGATATTTTATTCTTTTTGTTGCAGAGGTGAAAGGGATTGATTCCTTAATTTCTCTATCTGATTTTTCATTGTTAGTATCTGGGTATGCAAGTGATTACTGTATATTGATTTTGTATCCCACAACTTTGGGTTTCAATTGTGGTTTTATTTCCACCTCTGCTTGTGGGTTATCACATGGGTTTGTGCCTGAGGGTTGCCATGGTAGACTTGTGTCTGCCCTGGTGAGGACCAGGTGTGGAGGTGGTGCAACTTCTTGGGTTGCAGGCTCCTGGTAGCACCAGATGGGCTGGTGGCTAGGGCATTAGGAAATATAGTGCTCTAGAAGAGTATGACAACCTACTCCAGTAGTGTTGCCTGGAGAATCCCTGCAGACAGTAAAGCCTTGCAGGGTGGCAAAGATGTGACCCCGCATGCACAGATGCAGTACTTTTTCTAGCCTCTGTCAGCTCTGTCCCAGTGGGGATCATGCATGGAGGTGTCATGGTTGCTGGGATCATGGGGACCCTGGCAGAGCTTAACTTGGGATTACTCCACAATCCCTATACTCAGGCTTCCCACCACTGTGCCTTCTAGGGGAAGGGGACCCATATTCCTGTCTGGGGTACATATGGCTGTGATAATGATTATATGTGTTATTCTCATTCCATTTAGACTGTCAAAGATCAGCTGCTTCACTTTCAGAATCAAATGTTTCTTCTCTGACTCAAACAATTGCCCTGATTTGGGGATTGGACCCTTGCTTCAGTTCCCCACACCCCCGCCAAGGTCAGGTCAAGTCCTACTAACTCTCCTATTTTTCCCCCTACTTCCTTTGTCCTACTGAGTTTTGCATGGCTCTATACATTTTTTTCTGGTGGTCATGTACTCCTGTCCACTCTTGGCTGGTGTTCTTCAAGCTTTTCTGTGTCTGAAGGTGTATTACTGATGTATCTGTGGACAGATGTACTCCACATCCTTCTACTCCTCCACCATCTTGTTCTCTTCACTCAATACAGGCTTTCTATTTCTTCTTTATTCAGCCATGGTAGGTTGTATCTTTCTAAAAAATTATCCATTTCTTCAATATTATTCAATTTATGCATATCTGGACTCACTGAAATACTCATCTTTAGCTTAGATTTTTCAATCTTGATTCCAGCTTGTGTTTCATCCAGTCCAGCGTTTCTCATGATGTACTCTGCATATAAGTTAAATAAGCAGGGTGACAATATACAGCCTTGACGGACTCCTTTTCCTATTTGGAACCAGTCTGTTGTTCCATGTCCAGTCCTAACTGTTGCTTCCTGACCTGCATACAGATTTCTCAAGAGGCAGGTTAGGTGGTCTGGTATTCCCATCTCTTTCAGAATTTTCCACAGTTTATTGTGATCCACACAGTCAAAGGCTTTGGCATGAGGGATTGGGGGCAGGAGGAGAAGGGGACGACAGAGGATGAGATGGCTGGATGGCATCACTGACTCGATGGATGTGAGTCTGAGTGAACTCCTAGAGGTGGTGATGAACAGGGAGGCCTGGCGTGCTGCGATTCATGGGGTCGCAAAGAGTCGGACACGACTGAGCGACTGAACTGAACTGAGCTTAGATTTTATTTCCTCAAAGATATTCTCTGACTATCTTACTAAAAAGTATTTCCTAATCATCATCTGTCATACATCTGGGTTTATTTTTTATTTATTTTCTGTATAATTTCAGTTAACTGTAGTTGAGAGTATATATTTTCTTATATGTTTACTCCATTAGAACACAATGCTCTATATGTTTTTTTCCTGTCCTGTGAAGTGGAGTGTTTAGCACTTATGTATTTATTTTTTAGAAAAAATGAGTAAGAAAATGAATTTTTTTTCTATAAATGCTGCATATGAAAATTGAAAACATTTTAACATTATCACTCTTTGGCACTAGAAATGTTACAATGTGATTTACCATTCAAACTTTACATTTGTTATATGAAAGCTCTTATATAATTGTTTGTAAAATTTACAAAAAATATACATTTATTATTGTATTAATAACTTAAAAAATGATGTCTCACACTAGGTGTCTCACAATATAGAAATCATAGAAGAGGTAGATATAGACAAGAGAGATTAAGTAAAGCTCCCCCTCTTTATTCAGTCTGAGGAACTGGAAGAAGGAGAAACACATCACTCCTATATGAGCCCCCAAATCAGGGAAATATACTGCTAATGAATTATGCAATGAAGCTATTTCCTGTGCATCACTGCTCCTACAAGGAAACACAGAACTTCTTTTAGTTTTGGTGCTTGGTTACTTAGGTCTTTTAGATTATCATTATTACATGATGATTTTGGCAAAATTACTCATCAATAGAAAAATCTATTAAAGGCAGACTCATGATCATAAGCTACATCTCTGAAAAATAATGCCTTTTCTGGACATATACTATACACATAGTATTTCTCTGCCTTGAAAGCTATACTGTGAAACATGAGCTCTATATAAGGATCTTTAAAGATTCTAAAGAAAGAAAAGTACATAACATTCTCATTAAATTATTATATATGTACTTTAACCATGACTTCTACCACATACATATTGACTCTATAAAGCTGTCCTTTGTTAACATCTACTTAAGTTAATATGACTGGTCTTAGAAATAATCAAACTGAACATATACAGGAGCATACATCTATGTATGAAACATAGCTAGTATCAAGACCAAAGCTTTCCTGTCTTCTGGGCAGGACCATTGCAAAAAAGAAGTTCTGTTACCAGGTAAATATTACCCATTATGCAATTACTTATTCACCAGTCAATCTTTTGCTTTCCTTTTGCTTTTCTATTTTGACAGTAGCTCAAGTTAAAAAAAATATGTCTCTTTATTCAATTTTCCTTTCAGTCAATTCTGTCAAACTGAAAAGACAAGAAGAAAACAAAGAAAAAAATGAAGCATATTTTGGTAGATCTCCTTAGAATGGACATGACACCTGTCTAATTATAAGAGATTGAAATGCAACATCATTCTTAAACAGACAACCAGTCTGTCTGCCCTTGACAACTTCCTTCTGTCTTTTCTATTATGCAAGAATGGAGGAAAACTTTATGAATATGACTCCACTGATATAGAATTTATAAGAGTAAGGCAAAAGAAGTACAGTTATTTTAAAATGTTGCAGACAGAGTATATAGGGTATTGTATGGAGATGAACAAAGTGTTAACATTCGAAGAGAAAGTGGTATTTTCTGTTTTTTTTTTTTTTACTTAAAAAAAATTATTTTATATTGGAGTATAGATGATTAACAATGTTGTGATAGTTTCAGGACAGCAAAGGGAATCAGCCATACATGTATAAGTATCCATTTTCCCCCATAGTCCCCTCTAATATATATTTTTTTAATTTTATTTTTACTTTATTTTACTTTACAATACCGTATTGGTTTTGCCATACATTGACATGAATCCACCATGGGTGTATACGAGCTCCCAATCCTGAATCCCCCTCCCACCTCCCACCCCATATCATCTCTCTGGATCATCCCCGTGTACCAGCCCCAAGCATCCTATATCCTGTATCCAAAATTTTCATATTTTGTCAATACTTTTTTCTTAATAGATAATTATTGCTACTTTTAAATTAAAGAAGAGGCATATTTAAACATTACCCATTAATATAATATCTACTTCTTACTAAAATATAGGATTAATTATAAAATATATCCTATTCGATGTCAGATTTGGACTATAAAGAAAGCTGAGGGCTGAAGATTTGATGTTTCTCAACTGTGATGTTGAAGAAGACTCTTGAGAGTCCCTTGGACTGCAAGGAAATCCAACCAGTCAATTCCGAAGGAAATCAGTCCTGAATATTCATTGGAAGGACTGATGCAGAAGCTGAAACTCCAATACTTTGGCCACCTGATGCAAAGAACCAACACACTGAAAAAGACCCTGATGCTGGAAAGATTGAAAGCAGTAGGAGAAGGGGCCGACAGAGGATGAGATGACTGGATGGCATCACTGATGTGATGGGCATGAGTTTGAGTAGGCTGCAGGAGTTGGTGATGGTCAGGGAAGCCTGGCCTGCTGCAGTCCATGGGATTGCAAAAAGTTGACATGACTGAGTGACTGAACTGATCTGATATTTATTATTTCATTTTCATGTAGCATACACATTCACAGTTACATTATACAGGTTTATAAGTTATAAAGTTAATTAAGTTTGGGGTTTTTAACTTTGCCAAATGTATGAACTTTCTTTGCCAATGATCTTCTTCCATTATTTTAGAAGTATTGATATTTTCCTTAAAATATATAAAAACACTCTGTGTTCAAGTTAGCTGTCAACAGACTGTTTAAAAATTGAATTGAAATAAAAAAAATTTACCTAAACGTGTTCCTCTAATGTGTAAGTCGGAGAAGGCAATGGTAACCCACTCCAGTACTCTTGCCTGGAAAATCCATGGACGGAGGAGCCTGGTAGGCTACAGTCCATGGGGTCGCGAAGAGTCGGACATGACTGAGCGACTTTACTTTCACTTTTCACTTTCATGTATTGGAGAAGGAAATGGCAACCCACTCCAGTGTTCTTGCCTGGAAAATCCCAGGGACGGGGGAGCATGGTGGGCTGCCATCTATGGGGTCGCACAGAGTCGGACACGACTGAAGCGACTTAGCAGCAGCAATGTGTAAGTACTGAGGGGGGAAAAAGGAAACAATTATTCCCAATGTTAGCTGAGTTTCTTCAATATCAAACATGTTGACCACCAACGAAATCCATGTGTACTACAAAGAGTTTCTGTTTTCAAATGAAACTTAAATTGCAGGCAGTTCTTTGCAGCTTAAATAGATGACTGGAGGACACAATTTAGAAAAAATATAAAAATTACTGAACTCAAAATTTACAATGAAATTAAAAAGGCCCAGTCCATCTCACTATTTGTTTGATTAAACTAGTAATTGTATATTTTTTAGCCAAAGAGTATTGTATTCTACTCTGACAATGGAAATGTCATGATTTCATGCAATAAAGCTAGAGTCTATGGGTGTGTGTCTTCTTATTGTAGGATCTAGTTTTCTAATATTATCCCCAAAGTGGTTTAATGTCTCTCCAGTTCAAACCTCTTTGTTTCCTCTACTGTTTGCATCTTAGTAAGCATCAGCATCACTCATATCAGAAACCTGAGAGTCACACCAATTTTCTACTCCTCTGTTCTTCCCCTCAAAATTTTGAGATTTTCTCTGTTTTCTTTATCACCTCCTTAGTCCAGTGGAACATAATCTCCCAATAGGACTACTGCAGATCCCCTTATCTGGACTCTCTGCGTCTACTTATGTCTATTCTAGTTCCTCTAGTAAATCACAAAGTATAGTTTCTAAAACAAAAATTTAATCTTTTTAATCCCTATTAAAAACCATATATTAAAATAAGGTGGTATTCAAAAGAACAGAATGCATGCATGTTAAGTTACTTCAGTCGTGCCTGACTCTGTGGGATCCCATGGACTGTAGCCCGCCAGGCTCCTCTGTCCATGGGATTCCCCAGGCAAGAATACTGTAGTGTATTCCCATTACCTCCTCCAAGGAATCTTCCTGACTCAGGGACTGAACTTGTGTCTCTTATGTCTCCTACACTGACAGACAGGATCTTTACCACTAGCACCACTTGGGACACTCATGAAACAGAATAGAGAGCCCCAAAATATACCCACGTATGTATAGTCTATTAGGAAATTAGACTAAATAGCTACCTGTCCAGGCTTTGAGCCATGTCCTGTGTGCAAGTATCCCTATGCAGTCTGTGTATGCCTAGGGGCCTTGGTGAGAAGTGAGCATTCGTGACTACCACCTTGGTGTAGAGTAGGGCTGGTGCCTGATGGGCTAGAGCTGAAGCTGATTGTGAGCCAAAGCCTTTCCCTCAGTGCAATGAAGTTGCTGCCTTGGTGGGAATGGAGTCAGAGATGGAGGCAATGGAGTCAAAACCCAGTGCCAGCCTTGACTTCTTGCATGGTGCCATGACATTTGCTATCTTGATAGAGTGTGGGACCAGGCTCCCAAAGGATGAGCCTAAGTCCTACATGAGCTACTGCTTTTCCCTGGCATGAAAGTGGCCACTGTCTTTTTTTGAAGGACAGAGTCCTGAGGGCCTGATATCATAGTTTGGGGTGTGCTGCTTTTCCCAACTGGCAGTGACCTTATATGGGTTTGTGATCAGGGCTTGAGGATTTCAAGTGGCTCTGACTGCAGTCTAGAGTGAACTGTACATTCTCCCTGGTGTGATGGCTTTCTCTGCCATGGCAGGGAGTGAACCAGAGCAGGAGTGTCTGAAACTGGTGCCCAGTACAGGATAAGGTGATGGCTAGGCTGGTCCTGATGATCTGGTCAGAGTGTCAGGCATTTTTGAGTTTCTGCCTTCTGTGGTGGCATTGGAAGCAAGTAAGGCTGTACATTCTTCAGAGTCTTGGTTTCTTACAACCCTTGGATAAACTCTATCAGTTTTCAAATCAGTCTAGAATTTTGTCTTTCTGGTGCCAGGCCCCAGGGCTATGATATCCGATGTAGGGCTTAAACACCTAGCCCCTTAGGGATGGTTCCCAAGCCTATGATATTTCTCTCCTCTTTAGTATCACCTACCAGAGATTTTTAGAAATTTCTAGATTTCCCTAGTTTCTCCTCCCCTTCTACCAGACTCTATGTGGTTCTTTATATCTCTGGTTGTAGAGCATCTGTCCCTCTGGTCTTCAGGTCATTCTTGGAGACTATCACTACTATGTAATAATATTTTTGAAGTGTTCATAGGAGAAGGCAAGCTCAGAATCTTCCTACTTTGACATCTTGATCCTTCTTTCATTTTAGTATTGTCTCTTACTTCCTGACACTGGATATATTATGTAGGAAAAAGCTCATGGTCAGTAGTGAGTGTTAGACTGTAGCAGAATGAGGAAGCAATGAAAACAGATTATCTTATGAAATATTCATTATGAATATATTAATGTTTCCCCATAGTTAAAATGTAGTTTCTCAATTTAGAATTAAATAATGGTATATAAACTATGATTTCAGTAGCAAATATTGGAAAAAATGTAAAAAATATGTCTTTTTTGAATACCAAGTTTCCAATTATAACATTTCTCACCTTCTAGAATGCAATTAAGGCATTGTTGTATCACTCAAAATCTATGGGCTGTTATTGGCTGATAATTTTTTATTTCATAATATTACTGTGTCTCGTTTGCTTTCTTACTTATTTATCTTTTTAAGAAATAGAATATATCCTCTTTGGTAAATGAATTTAAATATTAGCAAGAATATGAGGGAATGTAATCTGTTTGCTTTGGGGTGTGATAAGGTACAATTGGGTCCATGTTATTCTTTAGTTCGTAGTGTGAAATTAAGTCATCTTCAAATTAAGATGGCAACATCTGAAATTTCATAAAGTCTTTCTGAGGAGTAAGTGCAGCCAGCTAGTTGTTTTCATGTCTGGCAAAACCAATACATTATTGTAAAGTAAAAATAAAATAAAAGACACTTGGAAAAAAATATTTTATTTTAATATATGAACCAATTTTAAAGTCTTTATTGAGTTTGTTACAATATTGTTTCTGTTTTCTTTTTTCTTTTTTTTTTTTTGACCAAGAGAAATGTGGGATCTTAGTTCCCCAACCAGGGATTGAATACATATTCCTTGCATTGGAAGGTGAAGTCTTGAACCCTGGACCACCAGGGAAGTCCCAACCAGCTAGTTTTGAGAGAATTAATTTTCACATCTTCAACTTTTGTATATATGTTTTGTCTGAAAATGCTTTTAGAACTTTCCTACATTCAAAATCTCTTCTTTCTAATCATATCAAAAGAGAAACATTAGTTTTTACTAATTTAAATTGTAGCAAAAACATCTTCCTTGTTTCAGTACCTTACTACAAAAATATATTTAGTCCTCATGGTGCACATTGGCTTCTGATTAGCTACGGGTAACCTCCAGAGTAAAGGTCATCTTCAAATTTTCTTAAGTATATTCTTAGTTCTGTGATCATGGCTGAAAGAGCAGTACATGTTTGGGACTTAGAGGAGAGGGAGTAAGCATGCTCATGGATGTGTTCGTTGGTTTTCAAAATTTCTGTGTGGTCCTGTCAAAAGTCACTTCCCTGTGTATTTGACTAAAGTCAAAAATGACTGTAGTTCAAGTCTGAACATGGGACAAACAGATGTTCTTCTTCTACATAAAGATCTATGATTCACATACAGACTGGCCGGGATTCATGATAGGAGACAATAACAGGATCTAGCACAGAAGCCAGAATCCTCACTGATCTTGAACTTCATTGTGTTACAGTGCCCAAAGACATAAAGATATCATGTGAACTAGGTTAAATAGGTATTTCAAAGTATAGTATTTGCTTTAGGTAACATCTTTAATTAATTAATTATTTCACTTTAATTTCATAGTACTTTTGGCTTTCTTTTATCCACATTTCTAATATCACTTTTATTCATATTTATTGGCTTATGCTGAAATGTTCTGAATTTAAAACAAAAATTTTAGTTTAGGTATTGAGCCTAACATTTTTAAAACTTAGGGCTTCACTGGTGGTTCAGATGGTGAAGACTATTTCTTCAGTACTGGAGACACAGGTTCCATCCCTGGGTCAAGTAGATCCCCTAGAGAGGGGAATGACTAGCTACTCTAGTATTTATGCCTGGAGAATTCCTGTATGTACAGAGGAGACTGATGGGTTAAAGTTCATGGGGTTGCAAAGAGTCTGACATGACTGAGCAGCTAGCACTTTCATAACTTAGAATGTTTTCCAGATATATAACTTTATTTGGGGAATGACTAGCTACTCTAGTATTTATGCCTGGAGAGTTCCTGTATGTACAGAGGAGACTGATGGGTTAAAGTTCATGGGGTTGCAAAGAGTCTGACATGACTGAGCAGCTAGCACTTTCATAACTTAGAATGTTTTCCAGATATATAACTTTATTGTAATACAATTTTACTTTTATACCAATACAGTATACTAACACATATATATGGAATTTAGAAAGATGTAATGATGATATTTTTAATTCACTATGAGACATGAAATAACATAGTCAAACTTATTCTTGTAAAACATGTTGTCACAAATTTATGCCAGTTGTAGCTGAATTGTATTTAATCTTATAAAATGTTTAAGAGTCCTAACATATGAACACAAAACTAAATACATTTCAATAGATGATGAAAATTTCCAATGTAAGCGTAATAATGTGTAAAATACTATCTAATTGCTTTAAGCTATTTTAAGAAGCTGCATCATTAATTAAGCTACTGTCTCTCATTTCAATGTCTTCCCATTCTGACTCTCTTCTGTGAAGGAAGGACTGAGGTACCTCAACCTAACTCCTCCCTGGTTAGTTAATCTGTTAATAAGTTCTGCCTACAAAAAATGCAGGAGAGAGATGATGGGATCTGAAGACAGAGTAAAGTCCTTGCTTCTTCCTGGTTTGTAACTCCTTAATTATAGCTCTTTCTCAACTCAGTGGTAGTTGGTTTTAGTTTTCAGATTCTAAATACATTGATACAGTTGCCCTTACTGTGGATTCTGGATTTAATGAGTGAACTCAAGCACCTAGAGTTGTCTCCAACTCTTTACTTGTTTAATTGACTTAAATTTAGTTTTACAATGATGGAAATGCTATAAGAAATTCAAAAGCAGAAATAATGTCTTTGGAAGAAAGAAATGTTGGAGTGCATTTATCATGTGTGACCAGCATACCATCCTCCATTGCATCCTTAATAGAGTCTAGAAGACACTCCATTCACTAAGACATTGATAAATACATTGGGAAGGGGAAACCAGAACAAGGAAAGCTCCGTGATTGTCCCGTGCAAGCTGGATATGACTATGAAAACTGTTGCCATAAAGATGTCTCCCCTATTTTAATGGGGATAATATGAATTTAAAGCTGCAAGGATCAAGTGAGTATATTTAATTCTTAAAAGCAAGATATCACAATCACCATAGCATGAAGCAGGAAGACAATAATGATCAGAATTTGCTGCTGTTGTGTTGTTTTGGGGTTTTTTTGGGTTACACTGCACAGTATAGGGGATCTTATTTCTCTGAACAGTGGTGGGAATTGCACTCCCAGCAGTGGATTTTTAACCACTGGACTACCAGGGATATCCCCATAACGTTTTGAGCTACTGGGACTTTGTGCTAGGGGATAATCAAAAATGGTGTCCCTGAAAATGAAACACACTCCCAGCCTACTAAAATATTTCTCATCTTCTATAACAAGGAAATACTCAAGGTCCAATGCCAGAAACTTATCCTTGAATTGTTAAAGGAGAATCACAGCCTTCACTGTTTTTCCATTCCTAAATCACTTCACAGACTGGAGTCTTTCTATTGAAGAGAAAATTGAATTTACTGCAAGTTTCAGATTCTACCACATGATGTAGTATTTTTTTTTTTTTGAAATCAAATGTATGGTGTTATTCCTGAGTCTAAAAAACCCATGGTGCATGAGTCTAGGAAACAAGAAATCAAAAGAAGATTCGTGACTTTCACTATTATTCCTCATCATTCACTCAAAAATTTTATGTTTCTAGTGTTGAAAATTTTGGGATTTGGTAAATTAGAAGTGGGACTTCCCAGGCAGTTCTGGTGGTAAAGAACCCACCTGACAATTTATGAGACATAAGAGATACGGTTTCACTCTCTGGGTGGGGAAGATCCCCTGGAGGAGGGCATGGTAACCCACTCCAATATTGTAGACTGGAGAATCCCCATGAACAGAGGAGCCTGGCAGGTTACAGTTCATAGGGTCTCAAGGAGTTAATTAAACATGACTGAAGCAACTTAGCACACATGCACGAACTGGAAGTATTAGCTCAAAAGGAAATAAGTTTTTGTTCCATGAAATTGAATACTTTGACTAATATCTGGCTTTATTGGGATCTCATACCTTTGTCTCTACCAGCAAATATGAGTGTCACTGTATTGCTTATGGTAGTTACCAAATGAAATTAGGCTTCTGTTGTGCAAAGGTGACAGAGAGATCTCTCTCTCTCTCTCTCTCTTTTTTTTTTTTTTATTCCTGGGCTGTGTCTTAGATCCTTTGTGTCCAATAATAATGATTAATTTAATGGAAACCCACAGTTAGGAGAAAAAAAAAAAAAGACTGCTGAAGACTCCAGCTCTTCAGGATCAAAATTTTGGTCCACATTAACAGGTAAAATCCCCAACTACTGAGATTGTAGCTGAGGAGAAAAGCAACATGGATGGAAGGTGAAATAATAAAGAAATACACTTCAAAGGCATTTATGGAATTGCAGCACTTACACATATTGTTTTCCTCACTGGTTAAATGTATATGTGTTTCTTTCCCTTTTCTTCTTATTAGTGTTTCCCCTTCTTATTTTACATAAAAATTATTGTTGGTGATTAACTTTACAATGTAGTCATTAGATTAAGGAATATTAAACAGAATTGGTATTCAACTCGAGAAATAATTAACATCAATAGAATTTGAGTAACCTGACTGTTGAAATGTGTATCCCTGTTTTGGGATTGCTTGTTCAACATTCTTGCACAGTTGGAAGGACTGAATTTCTCATAGCATAGAGCATATTTATGGATATTGACTAGGCAGATGAATACATCATTAGGCTGGGGTTTAAATCTGCATTCTCTCTTTGCTTGCTGACATCCTGTTAGGTTCTACCTATAGGTGAGGCAAGGGGAATAGTGGAAGACAGGAGGAAGAAGAGACACGGTTCCTCTTGGTTTCCTGTTTGTGCCAGTGTCTACTCAGACACTGTGGTTTACATCATCAGAGGCATTAGGTTTTGGCTTCCAGCTTCTTCAAATACATACTCCCAGATCCAATCTCATCATCCTTCTTAGCTGCTGCTGCTAAGTCACTTCAGTCGTGTTCGACTCTGTGTGATCCCATAGACGGCAGCCCACCAGGCTCCACCATCCCTGAGATTCTCCAGGCAAGAACACTGGAGTGGGTTGCCATTTCCTTCCCCAATGAATGAAAGTGAAAAGTGAAATTGAATTCACTCACTCGTGTCTGACTCTTAGCGACCCCATGGACTGCAGCCTACCAGGCTCCTCTGTCCATGGGATTTTCCAGGCAAGAATATTGGAGTGGGTTGCCATTGCCCTTTCTGATCCTTCTTGGAGACACCACAAATACCTGGGTGACATGCTTTCTCAGAATTTTAAACCCTGGGAATTTAGGGCACATCATTTTGGACTGGGTGACAAAGAATTTGTGGAGCAGCACTGGTCTCAAGAAAGCACATTGAGAAACACTGACTATGGTAATAATGAACACAGCTGGCTTCTGCAGCATTTTTTTTCTTGCCCTTAGACAGCTGAGATAAGAATATCTTCTTTCTCTCTCTTTTTTAATTTTATTCAGATAAAGTTTTATTCAGAAAAAGGTTTTTTTATTCAAATAAAGTACCCATTCACATAAAACATCTGTAATAAGAAGCCTCTAAAATGGACCCTAATGGTGTTGTCCTACTGATACAGCCTCCTATATCTTCCACCCACATTGTATCAGAATTGGCCTGTGTGGCTAATGGAACGTGGCAAAAGTGATGGTATGTCACATCTGAAAAATCATTGTGTTCCTTCCTTGTTCTCTTTTAGATGACTCAGTCTGGGGGAAGATAGCTGTCATACTAAGAGCTGTCCTTTGGAGATGTCCACATGACAGCCTTGAGGCTTTCAGCCAACTTGGAGCAAGAACCTGAGCTCTTCTATCTACACATGAAGCTGAGCATTGTGAAAGAGGATATCCAGTCTGAGTCCAGCCTTCGGATAAATTCAGTCCCAGCCATCTGCAATCCCACAAGAGAACCTTGGCTAGATAGCCCTAGCCAGCTACACTGACTCTGGATCCTGGACTCTGGATTCCTGATCTTCAGAAGCAGTGAGATATGATAAAGGTGTACTTATTTTTATGATGCTAAGTATGGGGGCTATTTGTTATACAGTAAATAGTATATGTGCTATAGTACATATAGAAGGTAATAGTATCTTCTATCTTGTAAAATTGAATTTTATGTGTCAGAATATGTCTGGTGAGTTAAATATTGCAACAATATATAGAATTTGAGAATCTAAAGTAATTGTATGTATTTTGACTGCCCTTCATAGGGAGAGTTTTTAAGAGCTGTGGATCCAAACAAAAGGGACCTCCTGAAATCCTTAATTACTTTGATCATGTTATTAAAAACATTAAGCATGCATTATGCCCATCTTAAATTTCTAAGTGACAGTTTATTACTCTTTGTTTAAGAAATGAAAATGAGGCAGGATTGTTTAAATTAATAAATTTTGGAAGAAAAATATCATCTAGTAGTATATGATGCTGTAGGATTTTATATCCTCTTTCTCTCAGTTTCATACTTTTTTTGTTGACAGGATTGTAACTTACTAAAAATCTTGTTCTCAATTTTGATATCATGTGTCTTACTTAAACTCTAAATTATCCTCTTTCTCCAAGCTCCTCAATTTTGAAATTTCCTTTCAAATCAACAATTTCATAGTTAAGAGCTTCATTAAAATTTTCTCCTTTTTTTAAATAAGGTTTTCTTTATTGTGAAGAATCACATCAAATTCTTTTCTTATAGACTAAATTTCTTAGTTTTTAATCCAGAAGTTTCAAATTTACATCTTTGCTTTTCTAGTTTTCCCTGAATCAGAGCTTTACTCATTGAACTGTAACTCTTTACTAAAATTTACAACAGTCATAAAAAGAGTGGGTTTGTAATCAGTAATAAGAATAATTTCAACAGGAATAAAATTTTACCTTATTTTATCTTATTACAAGTATTAAACCTGCTCTATCTGTGCTTTCTACTTAGTGCTGTATGCAGAAGCATTATAATTTATTTCTAGTGCATAACTACATTGAGCCAAGGCTCATTTATGTTAATGTTTTTTCCTTTTACTATGTCTCTATATTTTGAGAATAATTATGAATCAATACTATAGTTTATTAGTAAATTTTTGTATTAATTCAATAGATATTTAATGAAGTAAATCCTCATATCACATAAAACATAGAAACCATTGTTTTGAATACTGAAAAAATTATGTTAAATGAGTTACATTTCAGTAGAAGGAATAAAGTATACATCCAAATAACTCAATGCCATTATGGGAGCTCACTAAAACTCATGTCCATTGAGTTGATGATGCCATCCAAACATGTCAACCTCTATTGTCCCCTTCTCCTCCTGCCTTCAGTCTTTCCCAGCATCAGGGTCTTTTCTAATGAGTCAGCTCTTTGCATCAGATGGCCAAAGTACTGGAGCTTCATTCAGCTTCAGCATCACTCCTTTTAATGAATATTCAAGACTGATTCCCTTTAGGACTGACTGGTTTAATCTTGCAGCCCAAGGTACTCTCAAGAGTCTTCTCCAAAACCACAGTTCAAAAGTATCAATTCATCAGTGTTCAGCCTTCTTCATGGTCTAAATCTCACATCCATACATGACTACTGGAAAAACCATAGCTGTGACTAGATGGACCTTTGTTGACAAATTAATGTCTCTGCTTTGTAATACACTAAGTTTGTCATAGCTTTTCTGCCAAGGAACAAGCACCTTTTTAAGTTTCATGGCTGTAGTCACCATCTGAAGTGATTTTGAAGCTAAAGAAAATAAAGAAAGAAAATAAACACTTTTTCCATTGTTTCCCCGTCTATTTACCATGAAGTGATGGGACAGGATGCCATATCTTTGTTGTTTGAATGTTGAGTTTTAGGCCAGTTTTTTCACTCTCCTCTTTCACCTTCATCATGAAGCTCTTTAGTTCCTCTTCACTTTCTACCATAAGGGTGGTGTTTTCTGCATATCCAACGTTATTGATATTTCTTCCAGGAATCTTGATTCCAGCTAAGCTTCATCCAGATCAGCTTCATCCAGCCCAATATTTCTCATGATGTACTCTGAATATAAGTTAAATAAGCATGGTGACAATATACAGCCTTGATGCACCCCTTTCCCAATTTTGAACCAGTCTGATTTTCCAGATCTAACTCTTCTTGACCTGAATACAGATTTCTCTGGAGGCTGCTAATGTTGTCTGATATTTCCATCTCTTTAAGGATGTTCCACAGTTTGTTGTGATTCACACAGTCAAAGGCTTTATCATCATCAATGAAGCAGAGGTAGATGTTTTTCTGGTTCTCATTAGTTATCTAGTTTATGCATAGTGCCAATATTGTTTATATGTTATATATTCTCCTCTAATTATTCTCTCTCTTTCTCATCTCCTGCCCTCAGCCTTTTCCTGTCTCTCTCCTCTCCTCTTCAGTCTATGAAGCCTTTCTCTGAATTCGAATGTCCTGAGATATGAAGGTGGAAGATTTTGGTCCATTTGCAGACTTTATGAGTTAACTTGAAAAGAGGAGACATTTGGGTTTGGGAAAGAGATATTATTTGCAGAATAGGAGGAAATAACTTTAAGTGTATCTTGGATGTGGTTTATGAAAGAAAGATATCAGGAATATCCATCAGAGTATGCATAATTAAGAAGATTCCTATATTTGTACTGAATGTTTGGAGAATAGCATGTCTACTTATATAAATTGCATTACAATGCAAATATTTTTGTGTGAAATATTTTATGAACACCTTATTTTCTTCTATGATTCTCTTCTTTAATGGATTTTTAAAAGATGTACAGTGACTGTACTTAATGATACTTGAATAATACACTTGAAACTTGCTAAGAGAATGGATCTAAAGCATTCTCAAAATAATAATAATCTTTCCAGTTCCAGTTCATTCACTCAGTCTTGTCCGACTCTTTGCGACCCCATGAATCTCAGCACGCCAGGCCTCCCTGTCCATCACAAACTCCCAGAGTCTACTCAAACTCATGCCCATCGAGTCAGTGATGCCATCCAGCCATCTCATTCTCTGTCGTCCCTTTCTCCTCCTGCCCCCAATCCCTCCCAGCATCAGGGTCTTTTCCAATGAGTCAACTCCTTGCATGAGGTGGCCAAAGTATTGGAGTTTCACCTTTAGCATCACTCCTTCCAATGAGCACCCAGGACTGATCTCTTTTAGAATGGATTGGTTGGAACTCCTTGCAGTTCAAGGGATTCTCAAGAGTCTTCTCCAACACCACAGTTCAAAAGCATCAATTCTTCGGCGCTCAGCTTTCTTCACAGTCCAACTCTCACATCCATACATGACCACTGAAAAAACCTTAGCCGTGACTAGATGGAAGTTCATTGGCAAAAATGTCTCTGCTTTTGAATATGCTATCTAGGTTGGTCATAACTTTCCTTCCAAGGAGTAAGCGTTTTTTAATTTCATGGCTGCAGAAATCATCTGCAATGATTTTGGAGCCCAGAAAAATAAAGTTTTACACTGTTTCCACTGTTTCCCCATATATTTCCCATGAAGTGATGGGGCCAGATGCCATGATCTTCGTTTTCTGAATGTTGAATTTTAAGCCAACTTTTCACTCTCCTTTTTCATATTCATCAAGAGGCTTTTTAGTTCTTCACTTTCTGCCATAAGGTTAGTGTCATATGCATATCTGAGGTTATTGATATTTCTCCCAGCAGTCTTGATTCTAGCTTGTGCTTCTTCCAAACCCAGCGTTTCTCATGATGTACTCTGCATATAAGTTAAATAAGCCGGTGACAATATACAGCCATGACCTACTCCTTTTTCTATTTGGAACCAACTTGTTGTTCTATGTCATGTTCTAACTGTTGTTTCCTAACCTGCATACAGGTTTCTCAAGAGACAGGTCAGGTGGTCTGGTATTCCTATCTCTTGAAGAATTTTCCAGAGTTTATTGTGATCCACATGGTCAAAGGTGTTGGCATAGTCCATAAAGCAGATATATACATTTTTCTGGAACTCTCTTGCTTTTTCCATGATCCAGCAGATGTTGGCAATTTGATCACTGATTCATCTGCCTTTTTAAAAACCAGCTTGAACATCTGTAAGTTCACCGTTCACGTATGGCAGAAGCCTGGCTTGGAGAATTTTGAGTATTACTTTACTAGCATGTGAGATGAGTGCAATTGTGCAGTAGTTTGAGCATTCTTTGACATTGCCTTTCTTTGGGATTGGAAAGAAAACTGACCTTTTCCAGTCCTGTGGCCACTGCTGAGTTTTCCAAATTTGCTGGAATATTGAGTGCAGCACTTTCACAGCGTCATCTTTCAGGATTTGAAATAGCTCAACTGGAATTCCATCACCTCCACTAGTTTTGTTCGTAGTGATGCTTTCTAAGGCCCACTTGACTTCACATTCCAGGATGTCTGGCTCTAGGTCAGTGATCACTCCATCGTGATTATCTGTGTCGTGAATTTTTTGTACAGTTCTTCTGTGTATTCTTGCCACCTCTTCTTAATATCTTCTGCTTCTCTTAGGGCTATACCATTTCTGTCCCTTATCAAGCCCATCTTTGCATGAAATGTTCCCTTGGTATCTCTAATTTTCTTGAAGAGATCACTGGTCTTTCCCATTCTGTTCTTTTCCTCTATTTCTTTGCATTGATTGCTGAGGAAGGCTTTCTTATCTCTCCTTGCTATTCTTTAGAACTCTGCATTCTGATTCTTATATCATTTCTTTTCTCATTTGCTTTTTGCTTCTCTTCTTTTCACAGCTATTTATAAGGCCTCCTCAGACAGCCATTTTCCTTTTTTGCATTTCTTTTCCATGGGGATGGTCTTGATCCCTGTCTCCTGTACAATGTCACAAACCTCCATCCATAGTTCATCAGGCACTTTGTCTATCAGATCTAGTCCCTTAAATCTACTTCTCACTTTCACTGTATAATCATAAGGGATTTGATTGAGGTCATACCTGAATGGTCTAGTGGTTTTCCCTACTTTCATCAATTTAAGTCTGAATTTGGAAATAAGGAGTTCATGATCTCTGCCACACTCAGCTCCCAGGCTTGTTTTTGCTGACTTTATAGAGCTTCTTCATCTTTGGCTGCAAAGACTATAATCAATCTGATTTCGGTGTTGACCATCTGGTGATGTCCATGTGCAGAGTCTTCTTTGTGTTATTGTAAGCGGGTATTTGCTATGACCACTGTATTCTCTTGGCAAAACTCTATTAGCCTTTGCCCTGTTTCATTCTGTACTCCACGGCCAAATTTGCCTGTTACTCCAGGTGTTTCTTGACTTCCTACTTTTGCATTCCAGTCCCAAATAATGAAAAGGACATCTTTTGGGGGTGTTATTTCTAAAAGGTCTTATAGATCTTCATACAACCATTCACTTCAGCTTCTTCAGTGTTGCTGGTTGGAGCATAGGCTTGGATTACCGTGTTATTGAATCGCTTGCCTTGGAAACCAACAGAGATCATTTTGTCATTTTTGAGATTGCATCCAAGTACTGTATTTCAGACTCTTTTGTTGACCATGATGGCTACTCCGTTTCTTCTAAGGGATTCCTGCCCACAGTAGTAGATATAATGGTCATCTGAGTTAAATTCACCCATTCTAGTCCATTTTAGTTTGCTGATTCCTAGAATGTCGACATTCACTCTTGCCATCTCCTGTTTGACCACTTCCAGTTTGCCTTGATTCCTGGACCTAACTTTCCAGGTTCCTATGTAATATTGCTCTTTACATTATCAGACCTTGCTTCTATCACCAGTCACATCCACAGCTGGGTATTGTTTTTGGTTTGGCCCCATCCCTTCATTGTTTCTGGAGTTATTTCTCCACTGATTTCCAGGAACATATTGGGCACTTACCGACTTGGGGAGTTCCTTTTCCAGTATCCTATCATTTTGCCTTTGAGGCAAAATGAAGTTCTCAAGGCAAGAACACAGTAGTGGTTTGTCATTCTCTTCTCCAGTGGACCACATTCTGTGAGACCTCTCCACCATGACCCGTCCATCTTGCGTGGCCCCACATGGCATGCTTAGTTTCATTGAGTTAGACAAGGCTGTGGTCCATGTGATCAGATTGGCTAGTTTTCTGTGATTATGCTTTCAGTTTGTATGCCCCCTGATGCCCTCTCGCAACACCTACCATCTTACTTGGGTTTCTGTTACCTTGGTCGTGGGGTATCTCTTCACTGCTGTCCAGTAATAAATAACTATGTGAGGTGATAGAAGGTTAACCAGCTTTTGAAATTTAGACATATGTTTTTATTAAGTAATTTTTCTTTATTCTAATTATCTATCTTGATTAAATACAGCAAGAAACAATTAAATGGAAAATAAGAAATCCTAAATAGTTGGAAAAAATTAAAATATATCACTAAGACACTTTATGTTAAGAAAAGGAAGTTGAAGTTTTCAGTTCATGTCCAAGGGATAACTGAGAAGTTGGAGATTGGGTTTATAATGATGTGACATCAGGGCTGGGTTCCAGACTAAGCATCCCTTTAACGACCTGGTCAGGTTGCCATATGTAGAGTGCTCTTTGACAGGTGCTAAAGATTACAATATTTCATGCTGGAGAGAAGAGAAAAAGGCTTCAATTACTCACACCACATTACAACAGTTTCCCTAATTGGCTTGTGCATATCCAAAGTAGATACAAAATAAATTGTTTCTCCTTCACAGCCAGTGATAAGGATGCTATTTCCTGCACAGATGCAAGGCTGGTTATATAAAAAGATGCTAGAAACTGTTTAGGTGGAGTGATTTATAGAATACCAAATGCTGTCAACTTGACCAAATAACTTATCTTAAAATATGCCTGTATGTGTATGTGTGTATGTGTGTGTGTGTGTCAGTGTATGTGTGGTATCTGGTTGCCCACATTTCCACCTTTAACACTGGAAGCTTTTGAATTTAAACAATGCAATTTTCTATTCTAAAAAAGAAAATTGACAAAGTTTAATAAGCTTGATAACATTTGTATTGCATAGTGTAATCATGTACTTCTGTTGTATACTTTCACACTTTTAACAGGGAAAATTTAGAAATAAATACTAAAAATGAAAATGCAATTTTATTTAATAAGTTGGTTTTAAATTTTTCATACTACATACTACACAAATTACAAGTTGTGAAATAAAGTATGCACCAATATTTTTTGCTTACAAGTCCAAGAAAACTGTGAATAATCTAAGTGTTCATTAGTAGAATAAAGACTAAAACATTAATGCAAAGGTATATAATGCAGAAATCTTTGAAAAATGCATCCATATGTGTTTACTGAAGAAAAATTGCTAAGATAAAATACTGAGTGAGATAAAACAGAATAAGTAGTGTGATTATTTTCGAGGTGAGTATACTTGCAAAACTTTTAAAGGGATATTCAGAGACAAATAAACAGAAATAGAAACAAACAAACAAAAGAAACCTAGAAATTTTCATGTACTTACTTATGCATGGGTGCATGCTAAGTCACTTCAGTCATGTCCAAACCTGTACTACCCTATGGACTGTAGCCTGCCAGGCTCCTCTGTCCTTGGGGATTCTCCAGGTGGAAATACTGGAGTAGGTTGCCATGCCCTCTTCCAGGGGATACTTCCAAAGCAGAAATCAAATGTATTAAACAAGGAATTTCTATGCATATGCAAAATATATCAAGTTAGAAAGAGATCTGTATAATCCATGTATATTTAAATGTATGCTTTCAAGTAAGTGCATACATGTATTCTAAGTTGGTTCAGTCATGTCCAGCTGGAATCAAACCCACATCTCTTATGTCTCCTCCATTGGCAGGAAGGTTATTTACCACTAGTGCCACCTGGAAAGTCTGCTTGCAAAGTAAAATACTGTTTTCAGTAGTTACATATGAAAAAGTAGAATAATTAATTTCATATTTCAACTTGTACCATTTATATTTAACACAATTTATAGAAATTGTTATTGTAAGAGTATATGTCCTTCCATCCTTCACTTCTTATTCACTACTCATCCTCAGTTCAGTTCAGTTCAATTCAGTTCAGTTGCTCAGCCATGTCTGACTCTTTGCGACCTCATGAGTTGCAGCATGCCAGGCCTCCCTGTTCATTACCATCTTTCAGAGTTCACTCAGACTCACATCCATCGAGTCAGTGATGCCATCCAGCCATCTCATCCTCGGTCGTCCCCTTCTCCTCCTGCCCCCAATCCCTACCAGCATCAGAGTCTTTTCCAATGAGTCAACTCTTCGCATGAGGTGGCCAAAGTACTGGAGTTTCAGCTTTAGTATCATTCCTTTCAAAGAAATCCCAGGGTTGATCTTCAGAATGGACTGGTTGGATCTCCTTGCAGTCCAAGGGACTCTCAAGAGTCTTCTCCAACACCACAGTTCAAAAGCATCAATTCTTGGGCGCTCATACTCTGCATAGAAGTTAAATAAGCAGGGTGACAATATACAGCCTTGATGTACTCCTTTTCCTATTTGGAACCAGTCTGTTGTTCCATGTCCAGTTCTAACTGTTGTTTCCTGACCTGCATATAGATTTCTCAAGAGGCAGGTTAGGTGGTCTGGTATTCCCATCTCTTTCAGAATTTTCCACAGTTTATTGTGATCCACACAGTCAAAGGCTTTGGCATAGTTAATAAAGCAGAAGTATATGTTTTTCTATCCATATAAAAGTTGTGTGATGATATCTCACTGGGGTTTTGATTTGCATTTCTCCAATGATTAGTAATATTGACTATTTTTAATGGACTTGTTGGCTATTGGTATGTCTTCTTTGAAAATATGTCTTTTGGGATCTTCTGCCCATAAATTAGGTTGTGGTGAAGTTTTGTTTCTTTTTTTTTTTTTTTGAGCTATACAAGAACTTTATGTATTTTAGATATTAACCCCTTAACAGACACAACATTTGCAAATATTTCCTCTTATTAAGAAGATTTTCTGTTTTGTTTGGTTAATGGTTCACTTCACTGTGCAAAACTTTTTAAGTTTAATTAGGTCCCATGTGTTTACATTCACTTTTGTTGCTGTTGTGTAAAAAGACAGATACAAAAAAAAAAAAAAAGATATTCCTGACTTATGTCAAATAACATACTGCCTATGTTTTCTTCCAGGAGTTTTATGGTTTCAAGTCTTACATTTAGGCCTTTTAACTCATTTTCAGTTGATATTTGTATATGCTGTGAGAAAGTGTTATAGTTTCATTGTTTTACATGTAGCTATCAAGTTTTTTCCATTGCATCTTTTTTGTTTTGTGTTATAGATTAATTGCATGGGGCTATTTGTGGGTTGCTATTATTTTCTATTGATCTGTGTGTCTGTTTTTTTGCCAGTACCATATTTTTTGATTGCTTTATTTCAATGATTATTTGTCCTCATTCTGTTAATAAATTGTCATAGGTAATTTGATAGATATTGCACTGAATATGTACATTGCTTTGGGTAGTATGGACATTTTAACTACATTAATTCTTACAATCTATGAACATGGGACAGCTTTCCATTTATTTGTATTGTCTTCAGTTTTCTTCACCAATGGCTCATAGCTTTGACAGTATGGATCATCTCAAAGGCATGTCTTTATGTGGGATTATCTTTATGCAGTCTCTGTGTGCTTGGTGGCTTTTGTGGGAGCTGGGTTCTGAAATGAGCAGGAAGCTATGTCTTCCCTGGGAGTACACTGTTAGCCACCACCTTGATAGTTGCAGGGGCTAGAGCCAGAGCTGCAGTTGGAGCTTCTCCTATGCTCAGAGACATTACCACTCTAATGAGCTAAGTGTTCCATGAGCTAAGTGTTCCATGGTTTGGAGTAGGAGCCCAGAGGGAGCTAGGTTTTTTACAGGTATGATGGATGTCTCCAGTTTGGTTTGGGACACTGCTGAGGCTTAAGGGCTTCAGGTTGAACTTTATGCTGGTTTTACTTTTTCTCCCACGTGGATATCTTGGTTAAAGTCTGGGTTTGGTGTCACTCAACTTGGCTGCAATTTCCCCTTGTCAAGTGTGCATACAGACACACCCTTCAGTAGTGGTGGTCTCCCACATGCAGCTAGCTTTGCTCCCTCTGAAATGTGTCCAGGGATGTATGAGCTGGTATGGCTTTGCCTCTACTTTGTCAGAGATAGGGCAGGGATTGGAACCAGGTTTGTAACCTCAAGTGTGCATACAGTAGTTGGAAATAGCAGCCTCTGACTTAGTGGAGAGCAGTCCCAAAGCAAAAAGATTGGAGAAGAAGTACAATATGTGAAGGAGACAAGCTGGGGCATTCTTGGCAAGCCAAGCAGATACCTGGATAGTTTTCAGACTGTAACCTCTGCATTGAGACTGGAAGTAAGCAAGCTTGTGTATATGCTCTTCAAGGATGGATCCTCAATTTCTTACAGCCTTCTTATACATCCCACTGGTTTTCAAACCACCTAAGGGAGTTAATTATCCTGATGTTGGACCCAGGGCTAAGATGTCTTATGTTTGTCTTGAACCCCTTGCTCCCCAGGGAGAATTTCTGAGCCTGTAATATCCTTCTAGTTTTCCGAATCTCCTGATAGAGGTGTGGGTCCCAGCAGATCCCTTATTAGCTTTGGAGGTAGAAGAGTCACCCTGTTAGTTCCCAGGTTGACTTCAGTGTGAATCACTCCACATGTGGTTTTGATGTGCTCATGAGAGTAGGTGAGCCCAGCCCCCTACCCCACCATCTTGATCTACCCATTTGACGCTGTGATTTATAATGAGAAACATACATATTTGGTCTTCCTTCTCATTTCTGGCAAAGCTCTCCTTAATCCCTTGGAGTTTCCTAAGTAGTGAGAGCTATGAAAGTGTCTTCTGTTGTGTTAATAAGGTAACTTTTGGGCCGGAACCTAAGGATAGAGGCAGTTGTCAGTGGAGCCAACCTTATAATTAATGTGTTGAAACTTCCAGTCCCACCCACACCATCCACCTATTGGGAGGAAAAAGGGGTTGTAGATTGACTTCAAACACCAATGGCCAAAGATTGTCAATTATGCTTATGAAAAGCAGCCTCTGTAAAAAACCAAAAGGTCAAAGTTTGAAAAGATTCCAGGTAGGTTAGTAGGTAGAAATTCTGGGATAGTGTCATGCCTGGAGAGGGCAAGGAAGTTAGTGCCCTTTTCCTGTACCTTGTTCTATGCTTCTCTTTTATCTGGCTGTTCTTAAGTCATAACCCTTTAAAATAAACTGGTGATCTAGTAAGTAAAATGTTCCTCTGAATTCTATAAATGACTTTATCAAATTAATTGAACCCACGGTAAGGATTGTTGAATCTCAGATCTGTAGTAATTGGTTGGAAGCACAGGTGATAACATGGACTTGTGACTTTCATCTGAATGGGAGTGAGGGGAAATCTTGTGGGTACTGAACCCTTAGCCTATGGAATCTGATATTATCTCCAGATAGATAGTGTAAGGAATGAGTTAAATTTTAGGAAACTCTGGTTTAGACAGTTGCTTGATGTGTAGGGAAAATCCCCTGTCCACACACTGGAATTTGGGTGTAGAGCCGTATTTTGTGTCATCTGCATGAGAATAAAAATAATAGTTAATAATATTAGTAGTTATGTCTGAACAATAGTTTTTTTTTCTTCAGCTCTCATTCTCAAACTTACTCCAACCAGGCTTTACCCAAGTGTTGATTTCTACAGCTGGTTTCAATGATTACTTCTTAGACCACCTCTTACTGGACCTGTCAGCACCATCTGAGAGGCTGACCACTTCTCTCTTCTTGAAACACATTCTTTACTCATCACTGAAGGCACAGCTATTATTCTGTTTTTTTATTATATCTCACTGGCTTCAGTTTTTCAACTTCCTTTGATAGTTCCTATACCTTATTCTGGGCTTTCCTGGTGCATCAGACAGTAAAGAATCTCCTGCAATGCAGGAGATCTGGGTTCAATCCCTGGCTGGGAAATATTCCCTAGAGAAGGAAATGGCTACCCACCTCCAGTATCCTGGCCTGGAGAATTCCATGGACAAAGGAGCCTGGTCAATTATAGTCCATGGGTTCACAAAGAGTCGGACATGATGGAGCAATTTTCACATACATACATACCTTTCTCTGACATTTAAATACTGGTGTATGCTGATATTAGACTTTTTTCATTACCTGTTTGGATAGTGTGGTAGACTGACTGTAAGAATTGTCTTTATTTATTCCCTCACCTGAAGTCATGCATCCTCAGTGTCAGGTTGTGGCTCTTTCTGCTAAAATGTGGGGTTTATTTCCTAATCACTTTAGTCTGCATTATCTTTAAATGAGACAGAAATAGTATTGTGCTATTTCTGAGTCTAAACCACTAGAGAACTTGCACACTTTCACTTTCTTTGTGGAAACATCATGACCATCACATGAACAATACTGGATTAGCTTTCTGGATGAAGGGATAAACAGTTTATCTGTTGTGCCAGCTGAGTGACAAATAATTGTCTGCTATATAAAAGAAGCCAACCTAAAAGAGCTGGTTTCTGGTCAGAGAAAGAGTTCATCATAGACTTATGAACAAGGACATCCGGATCAAATGAATCTAGTCTACATCAGCAGAACTACCTCAGTCACCCACAGACATGAGAACAATAATGGCATATATTTTTAAGCTACTGTGATAGGTATCAGTTGTTCTTACTGCTCAAATGTGAAAGAAGGGGGCAAGGTATGGACAACAATACCTTCTAGCTATTAGACTCTTAAGAAACTAGGGGAAAACTGTCTGTATGCAATAATTGGCTTATTATGGCCATCAGATTACTAGAGAATTCTTTGATTTGCCAGGTTGTAAGACTTCTTTTAACCAAGAATATGAAGGAAGAGATGAAGAAAAGTTTGGGAACACTGAAGATTGCAGCTTAATAATAAGATTTAAAGCTCTTGTGAACTGAAATTGAGATGTATCATCCTTTTCAATTCAATGATTGCAAAGTAGAGAGCCTAGTGATTTTTTAAGAAGAAAGTAAAAAAAATTTAAGTTATGCCAATAAGTAGAAAGTGAAGAGGAGAGTACAAGTTATTTGAATATTAGTTTTAAAAGAAAGAAAAAACAGTGACTGTATAAGAAATTGAAAAGTTTAACATTTTGTATCAAGAAATAGATTGGGAGCCTTCTCCCTTCCCAAATTTCTTTTTAAGAAAAATCTAAACTTCAGTGCTATAATTATTTTAGTGCTTTGCCTGATATTTATAGAAAAATAAATATTCTTTCTGCTCTCTTAGTTATTGGATGCATTTTTAAATCAGATAAGCTTGCCTTAATTTCTTTTAAACTATTTTTGTAGCTCTATGTAAAATAGAGAAATTAGTATCCCTAAGTAGTTTACATAATATATTCAGTTCAGTTCAGTCACTCAGTCCTGTCTGACTCTTTGCAACACCATGAATCGCAGCACACCAGGCCTCCCTGTCCATCACCATCTTCCAGAGTTCACTCAGACTCACGTTCATCAAGTCCGTGATGCCATCCATCCATCTCATCCTCGGTCGTCCCCTTCTCCTCCTGCCCCCAATCCCTCCCAACATCAAAGTCTTTTCCAATGAGTCAACTCTTCGCATGAGGT
>SJYT01067336.1:918061-1011765 GCA_006410635.1 Cephalophus harveyi | reverse complement strand
ACTCTCAAGAGTCTTCTCCAACACCACAGTTCAAAAGCATCAATTCTTCGGTGCTCAGCCTTCTTCACAGTCGAACTCTCACATCCATACATGACCACAGGAAAAACCATAGCCTTGACTAGACGGACCTTAGTCGGCAAAGTAATGTCTCTGCTTTTGAATATACTATCTAGGTTGCTCATAACTTTTCTTCCAAGGAGTAAGCGTCTTTTAATTTCATGGCTGCAGTCACCATCTGCAGTGATTTTGGAGCCCCCCAAAATTAAGTCTGACACTGTTTCCACTGTTTCTCCATCTATTTCCCATGAAATGATGGGACCAGATGCCATGATCTTCGTTTTCTGAATGTTGCGTTTTAAGCCAACTTTTTCTCTCTCCTGTTTCACTTTCATCAAGAGGCTTTTTAGTTCCTCTTCACTTTCTGTCATAAGGGTGTTGTCATCTGCATATCTGAGGTTATTGATATGGACAAGAGGCATATGAAAATATGTTCAACATCACTAATTATTAAAAAAACACAAATCAAAACTACAATGAGTTATCACCTCACACTAATCAGAAGGGCCATAATTAAAAATATCTACAAACCTAATCTTGGAGAGCTTGTGGAGAAAGGGAATCCACTTGCTCTGTTAGTGTGAACAAAAATTGTTATAGACACTATAGAGAACAGTATGAAAGTTCCTTAAAAACTAAAAGTAGAGCTATCATAAGACCTAACAATTCTGCTCATAGGCTTGTCCTCTGGAGAAAACCTAGAATTTGAAAAGAAACAAGCAGCAAATTGCTCATTGCAGAACTGTTTACAATAGCCAGGACGTGGGAGCAACCTAAATGTCCACATTGTTGCATACAGCAGAATTTTTTTTAAAAACTAAAAGTAGAGCTATCATAAGACCTAACAATTCTGCTCATAGGCTTGTCCTCTGGAGAAAACCTAGAATTTGAAAAGAAACAAGCAGCAAATTGCTCATTGCAGAACTGTTTACAATAGCCAGGACGTGGGAGCAACCTAAATGTCCACATTGTTGCATACAGCAGAATTTTTTTCTTTCTTATGACTGAGTGCTATTCCATTGTATCCATATATATGTGGATATATATATATATATATATATATATATATATAATCAGTTCAGTCACTCAGTCATGTCCAATTCTCTGCAACCCCAATGAACTGCAGCACTTCAAGCTTCCCTGTTCATCACCACCTCTTGGAGCTTGCTAAAACTCATATCCATTGAGTCAGTGATGCCATCCAACCGTCTCATCCTCCGTCATCCCCTTCTCCTCCTACCTTCAATCTTTCACAACATCAGAGTCTTTTCCAATGAGTCAATTATTTACATCTGGTGAAATATTGGAACTTCAGCTTCAGCATCAGTCCTTCCAATGAATATTCAGGGTTGATTTCTTTAGGATGGACTTGTTGGATTTTCTTTCAGTCCAAGGGATGCTCAAGTGTCTTCTCCAATACCACAGCTAAAAAGCATGAATTCTTGCACACTCAGCTTTCTTTATGGTCCAACTCTCACATCCAAACATGACTACTGGCACAAGCCAGTCCATGTGAAAGAAGTGAAGAGAGACAAGTTACTTTGGCTTTTACCCTGACTGAGATGTGGGTCAAGGTCTGCTCAAGTGTCTTCTCCAATACCACAGCTAAAAAGCATGAATTCTTGCACACTCAGCTTTCTTTATGGTCCAACTCTCACATCCAAACATGACTACTGGCACAAGCCAGTCCATGTGAAAGAAGTGAAGAGAGACAAGTTACTTTGGCTTTTACCCTGACTGAGATGTGGGTCAAGGTCTGTGTGGTTAGAACTTTGAACCAGTGCCAGGGAGGGAATGTACAGGGCTGTCTTATTGCCTGGTCCAAATGTGAGGCCAAAGAGGAAGCTGAAGGGCATAAAAAGTTGCGTTCAGGTTGAGCATCCAAAATGAAGTTCTTCTCTTGATTACACGCAACTCCACAGAATACCCAAAACAAAGAAACTGACCACTTTAAATAGGTGAATTTTATAGTATATGTATTACATCTCAGTAAAGCTATTTAAATAAAACACTGATGAACATACAGTCCTGGTTAAGATATGGAACTAACAAAAAATATATATGGCTGACAGGAATGTAAAATGATAAAACTGAAATCGTAAAACTTTTGTAAAAAGTTTTGAAAGCTTTGCTTTAAAAAAAAAACTTTAAACATGAACTTATAAATTGAGCAAGACATTCCACTTTTATGTATTCTAATCCAAGAGGAATAAAAACATGTGTGCATGCATGCATGCTCAGTCACTTCAGTTGTGACCCTATGGACTGTACTCCACCAGGCTTCTTTCTCCATTGAGATTCTCCAGGCAAGATTATTTCTAATAGACCACAATTTCAAACAATCCATTTACCGAAATNATAGCCTTGACTAGATGGACCTTAGTCGGCAAAGTAATGTCTCTGCTTTTGAATATGCTATCTAGGTTGCTCATAACTTTTCTTCCAAGGAGTAAGCGTCTTTTAATTTCATGGCTGCAGTCACCATCTGCAGTGATTTTGGAGCCCCCCAAAATTAAGTCTGACACTGTTTCCACTGTTTCTCCATCTATTTCCCATGAAGTGATGGGACCAGATGCCATGATCTTCATTTTCTGAATGTTGCGTTTTAAGCCAACTTTTTCTCTCTCCTGTTTCACTTTCAGCAAGAGGCTTTTTAGTTCCTCTTCACTTTCTGTCATAAAGGTGTTGTTATCTGCATATCTGAGGTTATTGATATGGACAAGAGGCATATGAAAATATGTTCAACATCACTAATTATTAAAAAAACACAAATCAAAACTACAATGAGTTATCACCTCACACTAATCAGAAGGGCCATAATTAAAAATATCTACAAACCTAATCTTGGAGAGCTTGTGGAGAAAGGGAATCCACTTGCTCTGTTAGTGTGAATAAAAATTGTTATAGACACTATAGAGAACAGTATGAAAGTTCCTTAAAAACTAAAAGTAGAGCTATCATAAGACCTAACACTTCCACTCATAGGCTTGTTCTCTGGAGAAAATCTAGAATTTGAAAAGAAACAAGCAGCAAATTGCTCATTGCAGAACTGTTTACAATAGCCAGGATGTGGGAGCAACCTAAATGTCCACATCGTTGCATACAGCAGAATTTTTTTTCTTTCTTATGACTGAGTGCTATTCCATTGTATCCATATATATGTGGATATATATATATATGTATATATAAAATCAGTTCAGTCACTCAGTCGTGTCCAATTCTCTGCAACCCCAATGAACTGCAGCACTTCAAGCTTCCCTGTTCATCACCACCTCCTGAAGCTTGCTAAAACTCATATCCATCGAGTCAGTGATGCCATCCAACCATCTCATCCTCTGTCATCCCCTTCTCCTCCTACCTTCAATTTTTCACAACATCAGAGTCTTTTCCAATGAGTCAATTATTTGCATCAGGTGAAATATTGGAACTTCAGCTTCAGCATCAGTCCTTCCAATGAATATTCAGGGTTGATTTCTTTAGGATGGACTTGTTGGATTTTCTTTCAGTCCAAGGGATGCTCAAGTGTCTTCTCCAATACCACAGCTAAAAAGCATGAATTCTTGCACACTCAGCTTTCTTTATGGTCCAACTCTCACATCCAAACATGACTACTGGCACAAGCCAGTCCATGTGAAAGAAGTGAAGAGAGACAAGTTACTTTGGCTTTTACTCTGACTGGGATGTGGGTCAGGGTCTGTGTGGTTAGAACTTTGAACCAGTGCCAGAGAAGGAATGTACAGGGCTGTCTTATTGCCTGGTCCAAATGTGAGGCCAAAGAGGAAGCTGAAGGGCATAAAAAGTTGCGTTCAGGCTGAGCATCCAAAATGAAGCTCTTCTCTTGATTACACGCAACTCCACAGAATACCCAAAACAAAGAAACTGACCACTTTAAATAGGTGAATTTTATAGTATATGTATTACATCTCAGTAAAGCTATTTAAATAAAACACTGATGAACATACAGTCCTGGTTAAGATATGGAACTAACAAAAAATATATATGGCTGACAGGAATGTAAAATGATAAAACTGAAATCGTAAAACTTTTGTAAAAAGTTTTGAAAACTTTGCTTTAAAAAAAAAAAAACTTTAAACATGAGCTTATAAATTGAGCAAGACATTCCACTTTTATGTATTCTAATCCAAGAGGAATAAAAACATGTGTGCATGCATGCATGCTCAGTCACTTCAGTTGTGACCCTATGGACTGTACTCCACCAGGCTTCTTTCTCCATTGAGATTCTCCAGGCAAGATTATTTCTAATAGACCACAATTTCAAACAATCCATTTACCGAAATGAACACACAAATTGTGGTATGTAAATGCTCTTTCCTGCAACACCAGTGTGCTCTGTGAATGGAGCTAGTAAAGCAAAGAGTCATATGCTTCAATTTCTATTACATTCTTGAACTGGCAAACTGATCTGTGCTGAATATAATCAGCTCACTCTGATGAATCAGAGGGTTTGTTGTTGAGATAGAAAGCTACAAATTTGAGACACTTGACGAGGAGAGTTCACTCAAATAATATCAAGAAAATATATGTGTGCACTTGAAAAGAAGCACTGCTGCTGCTGCTGCTGCTAAGTCACTTCAGTCGTGTCCGACTCTGTGTGACCCCATAGACGGCAGCCCAACAGGCTCCCCCGTCCCTGGGATTCTCCAGGCAAGAAGACTGGAGTGGGTTGCCATTTCCTTCACAGTGCTCCCCAAACTCAAGGCCTCTTGGAATACCATGTCTTAATGTATGCATTGACATATATTTGTACATTTTTAAAGAAGGTATTTAACATGCTTTTAGCATGTTTGCAATTGCAAAACTTGTGATGTACCTAGAATTTCAATTTTTAATTCATTAATCTATCTATATACTGCTGTAGACTTAAAACATCAAATGTTTTACTCATGCAGATATACATAGAGTCATACCTTCAGATACTTGCAAAATTGTGACTCATAATATCTGTTTTTGCTCAATTCTTCTTGAAATAAGTTAGTGAATTATTCAGGATTACAGTGTAAACTTGTTGCTTATTTAAGTTTTATTCTGAATTTCTAATGCCCATGCCAATTCTACACTATTTTTTCATATTAGAAGAACAACAATATTTTAAAAGCCAATGTCACGCCTCACAGTAAGATGTAAATATAATGCTTTAGATACCTACTTAAACTTATCTACTATAAGTTCAGATGATTTTAAATATTTAAGTTCATGTGCTTTTTAAAAAATCATGTATATTTGTTGTTTGACTAGAGTATAACACTATAAATATGTGTTCTATAGCTTAAATCAGCCATTCTGTGCAACTGCATGTATCATTATTTTTATCCTCATTTTACTGTATTCTTGAAGAATCAGTGTTCAAATGAGGAGTGTAAGATAGAAAAAGCTCATTGTTTAGACTTGCATATAACCTTCAGTTCATACTTAGATAATTCATCAAAAGAATCAATGCCAATTTTCATGTCTTTTCATTCAAAACAGATAGGAAATTAGAATCAAAATAATGCTATTCTCAAAGTTAAAACACATGGACATCAGAATAGCTTGTGATAAGAGTTTAGTTAACAATACTTCTAAATAAGGTCTTCAAATTCCAGCATTATAAATAACAGAAAGTAAAACTGTCTTTTTTAAATGTGAAAAGCAAGACAGATATGAGTGCTGGTAAATGTAGAGATGTACCCCAGCTGCAATGCAGAAATAAATTTTCATAGTTCCTTGTTCTTACTTGCTCTCAGTTCTCCCCTTATTCTTACTCTCTGCCCGTAAGTCTCAGAGCTTCTGCTATACCGTTGACAACTCCACCTGGCGGTTGTTGATGAATATTGATAAATCAAGATGTGCCTATCATGACTTTTGGAAAACTACTGCTACTTTCCCTACCGCACTGAGTGTCCCTTGTCAATATTCTTTGCTGACTTTGCTTCATCACTTTGACATCTCAGGACTCAGATACCAGATTTTCTATTCTGTCTCCTCATTCACACCTTTGGAGTCTTTGGCTGTAAATATCCTCTTTCTACCAATGACTCACACACCAGGACACAAAAATTTTATTTACCTGCCCCTTGAACTTCAGATATGTTTATACCCTCCCTACTTGACATCTCTATTTTGATATCTTACACTCAAACATGATGAATGCCCTATATATATATATATATATATATATATATATATAATATGCATTATGTATGTATTTATATACATAATATATACATTTATAATGACTTTTTAAAAAATTGTTGAGAGTATCATTAATTTATGGTGTTGTGTTAGTTTCTGCTGTACAGCAAAGTGAGTCAATATATAGCCTCTTTTTTTACTTCACATCAGGTCACCAGAGAGCACTGAGTAGAGTTTTCCGAGCTATACAGTAGCTTCTCATTAGTTATCTACTTTATATATAGCATTGTAAATATGTCAGTCCCAATCTCCCAATTCATCTCATCCTCCCTTCCCTGCCTTGGTGTCCATAGGTTTATTGATTGTATTCACCTTTTTTTTTTTTAACTCCAAACATGCTTCTCCACATTCTCACTTATCTCTGAAAAGAGATACTTCACGTTTTCAGTTACTCAGGACAAGCAACTCAGAGTAAGCAAGATTCATTTTTCTCTTACCTCTCATATTCACTCTATTGTTGATGCTCCTTTGAAACATCTCCTGGGGCTGAGGCATTTTCACCTATTCCTCTTCTCTCAGCTTTATCCAAAGCACCATCACCCCTTGCTTGAATTGCAATAGATTTCTAATTTACCTTCTTCCTCTGAGTTCTTTCTATTTCCACCAATCCATTTGTAACACAGAAACAAGGATGAAACTCTAAAATGTCAAACAAATAATGCTACCTCTGTGATCAGACTCTCCAGTGGCATCTCATTTTTTTTTTCAAAGTAAATATTCTTTTAGTCCAAAGTGTATGAACCTTCATTACTTCTCCAACCTTAACTTCTGTTTCTCTCACCATTGTTCACTGGGTTACAACCACTCTGAATCCTATGAAATTCCATAGCACAACAAACATTTTTCCACCACCCTTGCATTCAGATTTTACCAAAAATCCTAATTTTTAAAACCTGCCTTTCAGTTCAGTTCAGTTCAGTCGCTCAGTCGTGTCCGACTCTTTGTGACCCCATGAACCGCAGCATGCCAGGCCTCCCTGTTCATTACCATCTCTCGGAGTTCACTCAGACTCACATCCATCGAGTCCGTGATGCCATCCAGCCATCTCATCCTCTGTCGTCCCCTTCTCCTCCTGCCCCCAATCCCACCCAGCATCAGAGTCTTTTCCAATGAGTCAACTCTTCGCAAGAGGTGGCCAAAGTACTGGAGTTTCAGCTTTAGCATCATTCTTTCCAAAGAAATCCAAGGGTTGATCTCCTTCAGAATGAACCTTTAGGTTTTTCATATTCCTATTCCAATATCACCTTATAATTGAACTTTTTCTCTTACATTCTGGACAAAAAGTTAACTCTTTCTCAATATTGTCAATATGTCAGTTCTTTCAAGTTGACCTACAGATTCAATGCAATCCCAAGCAAAATATCAGCAATTTATTTCATGGATATCAACAAACTGCTTCTATGGTTATATGGCGAGGTAAAAGACTAGGATAGGCAATTCAATAATGAAGGAAAAAAAAATGCTGCAAAACTGATGCTACCGAATTCAAAACTTCCTGTACAATTACAGTAATGAAGATAGTATGGTACAGGTTAAAAAACAGATGCATAGATCAATGTAATAGAATCAAGATCCCAGAAGCAGACCCACATAAATATTTACAACTGACCTTTGACAAGATGCAAAGGTAATACAATGGAGCAAAGATAGTCTATTCAAAAAATGGTGCTGTAACAACCAGATTTTCACATACCTAAACTCACCCCTTCTCCCTCAAAAAAGAATCTAAATGTGAATCTCAAATTCTTAAAAAAAAAAAATCAATTCATCACTCAGATGAATCACTGGGCCTGAAAATAAAATGCAAAACTATAAAATTACTAGAAGATAAAATAGGAGAAAACCTAGATGACCTTGTGTATGGTGAAGTCTTATTAGATATAATATCAAAAATACAATTATGTTAGAAATAATTAATAACTTGATTTCATTACAACTGAAAGTTTCTACTCTGTGAAAGATAATATCAAGATAATAAAAAGACCAACCACAGTCTGATAGAAAATATTTTTAATACAAACATCTAATAATGGATTTTTTCCAAAATATATTTAAGAAATACTTAAAAGTTAACAGTAATAAGCAAAGGATCTAATTATAAAATAGGCCAAAGACTTTAAAAAAGATAATGGAATAAGCAAAGCATATAAAAAGAGGAGTGTATAACATGATATCATATGTCTTCAGCAAAATACAAATTAAAACACCAATAAGACACCACCACACATCTATTAGAAATGCCAAAATTTGGAACACTAAAAACAGCAAAAGGTAGTAAGGATGTGGAGCAACCAGAATTCTCATATATTTTTGGATAGGATTGAAAAATAGTATAGTCAATTTAGAAGACAGTTTAGCAGTTTCTTACCAAACTAAACATATTCTTACCATATGATCTAGCAAACATTCTGCTTAGTATTTATGTACTCAAAGGAATGGAAACATATGTCAACAGAAAATCCTGCATACTAACATTTATAGCAGATTTATTCATAGTTGCAAAAGCTTGGAAACAACGGAGATGTTCTTCAGTAGGAAAATGGATAAATAAGCTGTAATACATACAGATAATGGAATTTTATTCAGCACTAAAAAGAAATGAGCTAATGAGCTGTGAAAAGACATGGAGACAACTTAAATGCATCTTACTAAGTGAAAGAAGCCAAGTTATGTGAAACCCACTATACGACGTATTGGAAAAAGTAAATGTACGGAATCAGTAAAAAAATTATTGTACTATTTTACAAATCTCTAAGATTAAGTCTATCCCTTGAAACACAGGGAATGTTTTTGCTCTTTTATTTCTCTTATGAATTATAGCATTATAGCAACATGATTCATGTTCGAGTAAAATAAAATTTTGTGAGTTATTTAGGCAATAGTGTGATTTTTGAGAGAATATAGGTTATGTATGTATGCATGTGTATATTTAACACAGAGCTTTTCCAAATCTCAGCTCTTCACATAACCTCATTGAGCTTCAGTTTTATTATTGCCCTAAATGAGGATATAAGTTCCAATTATAAGGCTGCTGTGTGATATATTAGTTTTCTATGCTTTGTAATAAATTACCTCTAAGTTAATGCCTTAGAGCAACACAAGAGTGTTATCACACTGTTCTGTGTGTGGTCTCTGTTCATTTCTCACAAAACTGAAATCAAGGATTTGCCCAGAACTGTGATTCTCATCTAGATCTCTATTTCCTCTTGTCTTTCAAGCTGGTAGAATCTGGTTCCCTGCAATTGTAGGACTGAGGTGTCTCTGTTCTTGTTGGTTGTCTGCTGGGACTCACACATACCTCCTCTGTGTCACCCATAGCCCCTGGCTGCAAGGCCCCCACTAGAGGCAGTTCACAAGACTGTTTGCTTTTACCTAGTCCAGATGCAGAGTGTGTATTACTGCTTGTCTCTTTGAAGGACTCACTTAAGCAGGTCACTCAGCATAATCTCCCTTTGGATTGACTTAAGTCAAGTGATTCAGTTCAGTTCAGTTGCTTAGTCATGTCTGACTCTTTGTGACCCCATAGACAGCAGCACACAGGCCTCTCTGTCCATCACCGCCTCTCAGAGTTTATTCAAACTCATGTCTGTTGAGTTGGTGATGCCAACCAACCATCTCATCCTCTGTCATCCCCTGCTCCTCCTGCCTTCAATCATCCCCAGCATCAGGGTCTTTTCAAATGAGTCACTTCTCATCAGGCGGCCAAAATATTGGAGTTTCCACTTCAGCATCAGTCCTTCCAATGAATATTTGGGACTGATTTCCTTTAGGATGGATTGGTTGGATCTCCATGCAGTCCAAGAGACTCTCAAGAGTCTTCTCCAACACCACAGTTCAAAAGTATCAATTCTTTAGCTCTCAGCTTTCTTTATAGTCTGACTCTCACATCCATACATGACTACTGGAAAAACCATAGCTTTGATTTAGGGACCTTAATTTCTTCTACAAAATCTATTTTACCATATCACATAATAATGAGGGAAATATTGTACCAAGTCCCACATAACAGGCTCACCACCCAACAGGCCAATAAATTGAGACATGAGTTGTTGGGGCAAAGAATATGACTTTATTTGGAAAAACAGCAGATCAAAGATATGATAGATTAGTGTCCCAAACAATCACCTTCCCCAAGTTAAAATTCACACTTTTTTTATACTTAAAGGGGAAGAGGGTGTGGTCATTTGTTACAAACTTCTTGATGTAGGAATTCTTTGTTGTTGCAGCTACCACATAGGTCAGGTCACAATGTTCCTGTTAGCCTCCAACAAGATAAATGTTATTCTCTTTCTTCAACTTTTTTGTCTCTCTATGAATAGAAAGGGCTTACCAGGTGGTGCTAATGATAAACAACTGGCCTGCCAATGAAGGTTAGATGTAACAGATGCAGGTTTGATCCCTGGGTTGGGAAGATCCCCTGGAGGAGGGCATGGCAACCCACTCCAGTAATTCTGCCTGGAGAATCCCATGGACAGAGGAGCCTGACAGGCTGCAGTCCATAGGGTCACACAGAGTTGGACATGACTAAAGCAACTTAATACACACGTATGAATGGAAATGTATTATACCTTTAAAGGTCAGAACCTTGAGAACTTGGACTGTCATGTATATTTCATGTTACATGTTATTACCTGTTATTTACACATATATTGCATGCTAAAAACAACACTCTTGTAGTAAAATCGATGTAATACCAAATTAAAGTAAAAGAGATCAATTGTGGGGTTAGATTTGTTCTTTCCTATTAAAATATCCATCATGTGCATTCCATTCTCATTGTATAGGGGCATTACACCAGGGCAGAATCACTGATGGTTGCCTTAGAATTCTGCCGAGCACATGAGAATTCAAGAGTTATTTTATAGGAAATGTACACTGTATATGCTCAAGAAGTGTGCACCATTATTATGCCTTTTATTTTTATCTTTTAAATACATAATAGGTTTATGTTTTAGGAAGTAGCTTGTATTATGGTAATTGCAATTTAGGAAAATTACTGATTACACATATCACATAAAAGTATTTTCAGGTCTTGAGTAAAAGAAGACATTGATAAATTGTGTGAAATATTTATTCTATTTTACCTCTATTTTAACTATTTTTTCACTTGAGCAATTTGCCCATCATGTTTCCTAGGAGACTAAGTAAATTGCACTTTAAGATGTTGAAAAGGAAACTTCCATGGCTTTCAAGTACAAGCTACATTATTTATTACTAGATCAGTGTTCTGGCAGTGTTGCTTATAAGTAGATATACTGATTTAATCCTAAAATCAGTCAGGTGAGCTGAGATTTGCCTTGGGCTATAGGATAAAGAATGTATCTTACTTTGCTACCACATTTGAAGCCAAGTTCATTGAAGAAAATATTCAAATTTAGAGCAATTGTAAAGAAAAATATTGCTGTTTCTTTGGACAATGTGACTGAACAAAAAAGCTAAAATTTTAAATGGAATTATTCTTAACATATATCTACCATGAAATTTTGGCAAAGATATTATTCTCAAGGTAAAGATGAAAGTTATTAATTCAGTATACAAGCTAGTTATTAGTGCTATACTTATGAATATGAAAAGCCCCTAAACATAGTTTTTCTCAAAAGATGCTCAGCTTTTTAAAATAACAGCAAATTATTTAATGTCATTGGCAAATTTGCTGTAAGATAAAATGTAATTACTTCATGAAACGACTTGGAAGCAGACAGTTCATCATATTTATAAATGAGTATTAAGACAATTTAGATATAAAATATAGAAAACTTTAAAAATAGTGTCATTTAGAAAGATTGCAAAGTAAACTAACCAGTCTCTGTATGTGGCACATTGCATTTGGGCAAAGAAAGCAGGGTTGTCAGTAGTTCTCCCAAGTCAGTGTCACAACCCAGCTGAATCTGCACCATCGCAACCTTGGACCCACAATTCTTCTAACCTCCACTGTTAGAGTCACATGACTGCCATATCTAAGACAAGACATTTCTCAAGATATGGCATCAACCTAATGATTATTTTTTAAAAATAAGACAGTTATTTGCTCTCTTGATTTAGTTTCGATTTAAATTTCTATTGCTCCTCTGTTGCTAGTTTTCATTGTATTCTCATCTATAAATATTTTCTCGGCTGCAACTCCTACCCTTCTGCTTAAGAAGTAGAAATATTCACCAGATCCGAATACTGAATACCAATTTGCCTGGATTTTGTGCTTTTTTACTGTGTTCCACCAAATAATCTCCCACAATCTTTTGCTAAACCTAATAATTTCCAAATTTTATACTTCTTACCATAATTATTATAATTTCAAACTACTATAACTCTTACCATTATGTGCAAGTAGGTTTGATTGTTGGCTTTGTATCTTTAGATTTCTAGCACTGATTTTATTTAAATTAAGCATATTCTTCTGTTCAGTTCAGTTCAGCCGCTCAGTCGTGTCCGACTTTGTGACCTCATGAATCACAACACGCCAGGCCTCCCTGTCAGAGTTCACTTAGACTCATGTCCATCGAGTCAGTGATGCCATCCAGCCATGTCATCCTCTGTCGTCCCCTTCTCCTCCTGCCCCCAATCCCTCCCAGCATCAGAGTCTTTTCTAATGAGTCAACTCTTTGCATGAGATGGCCAAAATATTGGAGTTTCACCTTCAGCATCAGTCCCTCCAATGAGCACCCAGGACAGATCTCCCAGAATCCAATTTCTATAGTCCAATTGCAAAACTGAATACCTCATGTATTATAACAATTAATTCATAAATTGCCTGGAGATCTTTATGACATCAAGAAAAGTCTGGAAGAACACTAAGAAAGTGACAGAGCCATCTCTTTTACTTATTATTTCATATTTTTTTTTTTTTGCTTATTCAAAGAGAATAATGGCACATTAACTTAACAATTACTCATAATTTTTTAAAAATAAAAATTCAAACTACTTCAAAAGATAAGACCTTTATATTATTTTATATTTTATATTTTTTTCCATTTCCAGTCTTTTCAAAAGGAGCCTAATTTGCTAATTTTATTGAAGAATAACACTCATATGTAAACATGCATATCAAAACTGGAGAGTGAATATGCTTTGTAATAAGCATCTAGAATGTTTTTTAACTGTCAAACAAAAATTATTTGAAATCCAGAAGCCCATTCTCCACCCCTGTGACATAAATAACCACAATCCTATGTCTAGCACCATATTTTAGATTAATATTTTCTGTTTTTGAACTTTGTACAAGTGGAATCAAACAAGGTGTACTCTTGTTTGTGGCTTATTTTACTCAGCATATGTTGTGATAGTCAGTCTTGCATATAGTCTTATTTCATTAGTATTTATTGCAGTGTATAACATCCTGCTTTGTTAATTTCAATGTAGTAATTCATTCTAGGATTCAGGGTTATGTATTTAATTTCATTCATTATTAAAAATAATTTTTCCATGAAAAGCTTGCATGTATCTTTTGTTGTCAGGTAAAGGTCAAGATTTTTGCTTTTTAGTTTGTCTTGAAGTGAATATCCAATTAACCCAGAAAGCTCTGCTGTAATTCAGCATCATCTTTATAATCAATCAAGTGAAATATTGGTATCCAGACTCCCTATTCTTTACTTTGAACTATTTTCTATTCTTGTGCAAATACTGCACTGTTTAATTTACATTACTGAATAAGTTGGTATAATTAGATGATTCTTGCAGTCATATTAATCTTCTTCTTTGAATTTACCTATATTCCCAGGAGGCACTGGTAGTAAAGAAACCACCTGACAGTGCAGGAGACTCTGAAGTTTAGATCCCTGTGTTGGAAAGATACCCTGGAGTAGGAAATGACAACACACTCCATATTCTTGCTTGGAAAATTCCATGAGCAGAGGAGCCTGGGGGGCTACAGTCCATGGGACTGCAAAGAGTTGGGCACAACTGTATGACTGAACATGTGTATTTCTATGTGTTAAATAATAGAATCAGCTTGTTGATTTTTAAAGGAATAAACTTCTGATATTTTGACTGGGATTGCATAGAACAGGTAATTCAATTTGGAAATATATTAATTATATTTTACGATATTAAGTTTTTAAATGAATGGAAATAATACATTCCTCCATTTACTTAGGTTTCTTTTAATTTTTCTCCATAATAGATTGCTTTATTGTAGGGATCACAAGGGGCTTTCACAGTGGCTCAGTGGTAACGAACCCGCCTTCAGTGTAGGAGCCACAGAAGACATACTCCAGTATTCTTGCCTGGAGAATCCCATGGATAGATGAGCCTAATGGGCTAGAGTCCATAGGGTTGCCAAGAGTTGGCCATGACTAAAGCAGCTTAGCAGGCACACAGGGACCACAAACATCTTTTAAAAGTTTTATTTCTAGATTTCTATGTACTTTAATAATATTTTATGACCTGTTTGTTATATATATATATATATATATATATATATATGATTTCCCTGGTAGCTCAGCTGGTAAAAAATCCATCTGCAAAGCAGGAGACCCAAGTTCAATCTATGAGTTAGGAAGATCTGCTGAAGAAAGGATTGGCTACCCACTTCATTATTCTTGGGCTTCCCTGGTGGCTCAGCTGGTAAAGAACCTGCCTACAATGCATGAGACCTGGGCTCTATCCTTGGGTTGGGAAGATCCCTTGGAGAAAGGAATACGTACCCATTCCAGCACTCAGACTCCTGAGTATGAAGGGTACTCAGGCTCTTGAGAGTCCCTTGGACTGAAGGGGGACCAAACCAGTCAATCTTAAATCAGTCTTGAATATTCATTGAAAGGACTGATGCTGCAGCTGAAGTTCTGATACTTTGGCCACCTGATGCAAAGAACTGACTCAATGGAAAAGAACCTGATGCTGGGAAAGATTGAATGCGGGAGGCGAGGTGGACGACAAAGGATGAGATGGTTGGATAGCATCACCAACTGGATGGGCATGAGTTTGAATAAGCTCCAGGAGTTGGTGATGGACATGAAAGCCTGTCATGCTGCAATTCATGGGGTCACAAAGAGTTGTAGATGACTGAGTGATGGAACTGAACTGACCCATTCCATTATTCTGGCCTGGAGAATTCCATAGACTGTATAGTCCATGGGGTGGCAAAGAGTCAGACACGACTGAGCAACTTTCACTTCAATATACATAAATGTCTCCATTTCCTTTGGTTCTTTCAAATCCTCATGCCTTTTACTTTTGTTTATTTTTCTTTATCACACTGGTTAGAACTTCCACTACAATATTGGGTAGAAGTCATAATTAGAGGCATCACAATTCCATTCTTGATTCCAGGGGATATATTAGTTGATGTTCTCAAGAGATATAAAAACAATAGGATAGATAGATAGATAGATAGATGATAGATTTACTACAGGAACAGGCTCAAATATCTATAAAGTATGAGAGATCCCAGGATTTGTGGTCTGAAAGCTAGAGAACCAGAAATGTCTGGTAATTCAGTCTGAGTCAAGATCGAGTGGTTTGTATCCCAATTTGAGTCTGAAGGCCTGAGAACCAGGAGATATGATGTCAAGGGCAAAATAGCTCAAGCAGACAGAGCAATCTTCCTCTTCCTCCAACTTCTTTGCTCTATTCAGGTCCCAACCAATTGGATGATGCCCATCAGTATTGGTGAGGGTGAAATTGATTCAAATCCTAAACTTTTCTAGAGACACCCTCAGACTCACCCAGAAATATTAATTTACCAGCTGTTTGAGTGTCCCTCAAACTAGTTTGCATGTAAAATTAACCATCACAGAGACAAAAATTCATGAATTCATTATTGAATGTGATTTTGCTCTAACGTTTTGTCTTTGTAAAATTAAAGGATGTGTTTACTTGCCTCCAAGTTGAAGACTCTGAATTATCCACACATGAATAATTTTAAGTACTTCTTCTTTGAGCATGGACTAGGCTTGTTGGCTCACTTCTAATCAATAGAATATGACAGAAGGGACTTAAAAGGTGGGTGTAAAAGGTGGATTTGCTCTCTACTGAATTATTTGCTCCACACAAGGCCAGCTGCCATGCCGTGATAACTTTATGGAGAGAACCATACGTCGAGAACCTAAGGCTTCCAGCCAACAGCCAAAAACCTGCCAAAACCCATGTGAATGATCTTAAAGAGGATTTTACAGCTATGGTTAAGTCTTGAGATGGTTGTGGAACTGGGCTTGCAGCTTGACCACAATCTTGGGAAAGACTCTAAGCTGAAACACCCAGTAAAGTTCCTTCTAGATTCTGAAACCTTAGAAATTACATGAGAAAATGAATGGCTATTCTATTAAGCTGGAAATTTGGAGGAAATTTGCAAGGTACCAGTAGAAAACTAACAGAAATTTCCCTCTGTTCCTAGTTTTCTAACATTTTTAATCATAAGTGGTGTTTAATTTCTCCTTTTTTCCTGTGTGTATTGAATCAGAAGTTTCCTATTTATATTTAAGAAATTAGAATACCCGAGTGGGTTGACATGCCCCCCTCCAGGGGATCTTCCCAACCCACATATCGAACTCAGGTCTGCCACATTACAGGTCAATTCTTTACCACCTGAACCACCAGGGAAGTCCAAAACTATAAGAAAGGAAAAGTAAATAATTAACCAGAATGGGCTTTCCAGGTGGTCCTAGTGAAAAACCTGCCTGCCAAGGCAGAAGATGCAAGGGACTCAGGTTCTATCCGTGGATCAGGAAGATCTCCCAGAGGAGGGCATGGTGAACCACTCCAGTATTCTTGCCTAGAGAATCCCATGGATAGAGGAGCCTGAAGGGCTACAGTAATAGGGTTATAAAGAGTCAGACATGACTCAGCATGTATGTACAAATGTTTAAATATTATTTTATTTGTATAATAAAAGGTATGTCTTAATGAGTGCAATGTGGAAATAAGAGTAAGAAGACATACTCATATTTTTATTTATATGTGTATATCGCTTCTATAAGTTTTTTGTTTAAATCTTGAAGTATAACATTGAAGATAATAATGACATAGATCACAAAAGCTAAATAATGCTAGATGCATTATTATATTGAAAACTTGGGGAAAAATCAGGAAGCAAATAAAGTTTCCTTTCCCAAACATTAAGAAATGAAAGTATACATTGCTTGTGGATAAGGCTAATGAAGATTGCTTTGGAACAAGCAGTCTGTTCCTTATTGTACAGAGGGTATACCTACACTTGTGTGGCTTACAACTCATTACAATATTTGACACTTCACTTAATCTTTCTTTTAGAATGAGTCTTTGCCTTTAATTGGCTATGTCCATATCTGTCATAATGACATTTCACCTTATCTATTTATGTATTTGGTACACATGGCTAATTTGATTTTAAGTTACTGGCATCTTGTAGTATGAATTTATATTTCTTAAAATTCCATGGTCACAGAGAATAGAATCTTGGTTGCCAGTGCATGAGTGAGGGGAAAAATGGATATTTCTTGTTCAGTGAGTATAAAATTTCAGTTTTGCTAGATGAATATATACTAGAGATCTGCTACATAATACTGCTTATAGTTAACAGTATTGTATTGGACACTTAAAAAAAATTGTTGAGATGATAGATCTCATATTATGTACTGTTAAACACCACCCCTGGAAACAAAAAACAAAGGGGAATGAAGCTTTGGTAATGGTGGATGTATCAATTATCTTGACTGTAGAGATGATATTCAGGAGTATGCATTTTACAAACTCATCAGATTGTATACACTAAATATGCACATATTTTGGTTAACAATTACTTCCATAAAACTTAAAATAGTCCTTGGGGTTTTAAAGGAATTTAAATATTTGTTGATGTGCTACAAATAAGCAAGACAAATTCTGAACAATTAAACATCAACATCAGCTAGCTGAACTTACTATTTCAGAAAGTAAATATGTTAGTCAACTCTGAGCTTCAATACTAGATTTGCAACTCTAAGTTTTCATTAACCACCTCCCCCAGAATGGAAGCATTCTTTCTCATACAACAAACTCACTTTTTAAACTTCTATAACCCATGCAGCTAGATATATTTTTAATTATTAAATATAAAATACAGCTCTTTAACATATCACTTTTTGTGTTAGAAAACACAAATTCTAAATGCTAAAAATATTGTTTAAATGTAAACTTCCAATTAAGCAAATAACCAACACTATTGGCTGGCTTTTCTACTGAACATGTTTTTCTTTGGTAAAAATATCAAGTAGTACTTGAGTAATAACTTAAAAAAAAAACTATTTTCTGAAGAAAAAATATAAGCCAATGTATAAAGGGAAACTCAACCACCACACATCGATGAAGAAATAGTGAAAATAGTAAAATAGTTAACAGGTGAGAAGAAATCACTCAAAAATTAGAGGAAATTAAAGCTTCTCCTAAGTATGTAAAGAGTATGTCCCACTTAAAAAAGTTACAGCATTAATTTGAAGTCTGAAAGAGACTAGGAAGTACAATACATAAGTTAATATTGCACACTGGAGAAGATATATTTTATATATCAATGGCACAATTGCAAGACTGTTACCTCTGGTTACTTGAGAAATGGAAAATCTACTCACTGAACTTGTGGATCTAAGAAGAGTTATAGGCAAGATTTTGAGAATTCTAATTGGCTTCTTTTAGTGGAGAAAGATAAGATATTGCTAAAGAAATAAGAGATTAAGAATTGGGTTTCCTTTTCAAGAACATTTTATGTAACTTATTGAATTAGAAAATAAAACTGTTTCCTGTTTCCAACATTTCCAGGCAGCAAAAATTTCTCGAATTAAGAAAGGTCTCATGGTGAAAACTCAAATCTAGTGAGCAACCTAATAATACCTAGGCAATTTTAAGATGGTGTTTCACAGGCCCTCTCATTAACAGGTAACTTGGTGTGCAGGGATAAACAACTAAATGAAGAATTTTAATATCTACATGAAGTTTCTGGTCCACAGATCACATTTATTATTACTTCTACCAATAACCTTGCCTGTTCCTCCAGTCCCTTCCACACTCCCCTTTCTAGGGGTGCCATGTGGAGAACAGATGGAGAAAAATCCTGAAATCACTGATTTCAGAGCTGACACAAGTGTTGTCTCAGAGCAACTCTGCCCCGCCTTGAGAGAGGGAACAAATCCTCCTCCTGCTATTGTGAAAAAATCCTCTCTGGGAGAATTAGGGAAGGCCTCTAAATGTTTACAACAAATACAAAAGCTCGGGGAGAAATAAACGTATAAATCTCTCTATAGGGCTCCATTTGCAAGAAGTGCTTACCATTCAAGCATCCTGTAAGCTAGATTGTCAGGAATTTTTTATTCTGAAAGCCCTGACCATTATGAAACAGAAAAATGGTGTCCTAAAGTTCTGCCCTTTATTTTACATGGTACTACTTATGTCAAATTTTTCATTTATTTGCCACTTCATAGGCCATCCTGATCACTGTTACCAGTAGGGGAGAGCACCAAGCATTTTCTTTGTCTGACACAGCACTTATCAAGGCTGTAGCAGCAGAGCTCAGTGCAATAGTGCAAGACCACCATGTAGTGTGGATATCAGGGTCTTGGATTCAAAGAACTAAGGAAATTCTGTTAACTTTCAGAGTCTACCAGAGAAAGTCTGGTGATTAGACCTATCTGTCTGGTTCAAGGTATTAATCCAAATGAAAGTGTTAGTTGCTCAGTCATGTCTGATGCTTTGTGACCTCATGGACTGTAGCCCACTAGGTTCCTCTCTCCATGGGATTTTCTGGTCAGGGATACTGGAGTGGGTAGCCATTCCCTCCTCCAGGGAATCTTCCCAACCCAGGGATCAAACCTGTGTCTCCCACATTGCAGGAGGATTCTTTACCATCTGAGCCATGAGGAAAGCCAAATACAACAAGGTATCATCATAATTGGCACATATATCAACTTGACCGACAATAAGGAAGTTTAGAACAAGACTGTCGCCAAGAGCAAAACTGGCTAGTAAATTGGGACTGACATGGATACCTTCAAGGGTACAGATACTGTCATTTATCACTTCAGCTAAAGTTAGGGCCAAATTTCACATTACCCTTTCAAGTAAAATAACTCCCATGTAGATAAAACTGCCCACAGAGTATGACATATTTTTTTAAATACTTGAGTATTTTGGAAAACTACAGTGATCATCAGTGTTTATGTGCTCAGTCATGTTTTTGTATCCTCCTGGATTGTAGCCTGCCAGGACCCTCTGTCCATGGGCTTTTCCAGGCAAGAATACTGCAATGGGTTGCCATTGCCTCCTCCAGGAGATCTTCCCAAAACAGGGATCAAACCTAAGTCTCTTGCATCTCCTGTATAGGCAGGTGGACTCTTTACCACTGCCCCACCTGGGAAGCCCCTAGACACAAATCACAGCTAGCTCAAAAGTCTAGAACAGCTATGGGATATAATATGGTATTTAAGCTTAACTGATATTTCTGGGAGACACCCATGACTTAAAGAGAACCTCACTCAAAGGCCCCAGAATAGCCAGTGGCTTTAGTTTGGCTTCAGGTATTCAGTTCAGTCATTAAGTTGTGTCTGACTCTGTGACTCCATGGACTGCAGCACTCCAGGCTTCCCTGTCCATCGCCAGCTCCTAAAGCTTACTCAAACTCATGTCCATCGAGTCAGTGAAGCCATCCAACCATCTCATCCTCTGTCCTCCCCTTGTCCTCCTACCCTCAATCTTTCCCAGCATCAGGGTCTTTTCCAGGAGTTAGTTCTTTGCATCAGGTGTCCAAAGTATTGGAGTTTCAGCTTTAGCATCAGTCCTTCCAATGAATTTTCAGAACTGATTTTCTTTAGGATGGACTGGTTGGATCTCCTTGCAGTCCAGGTACTCTCAAGAGTCTTCTCCAACACCACAGTTCAAAAGCATAAATTTTTGGTGCTCAGCTTTCTTTAGAGTCCAACTCTCACATCCATACATGAATACTGGAAAAACATAGCTTTGCCTAGACAGACTTTAGTTGGCAAAGTAATGTCTCTGCTTTTTAATATACTGTCTAGGTTGGCCATAGCATTTCTTCCAAGGAGCAAGCATCTTTTAATTTCATGGCTGCAGTCATAAAGTGCAGTGATTTTGGAACCCCCCAAAATAAAGTCTCTCATTGTTTTCATTATTTCCCATATATATCCCATGAGTGATGGGACCAGATGCCATAATTTTAGTTCTCTGAATGTTGAGTGTTAAGCCAACTTATTCCTTCTCCTCTTTCACATTCATCAAGAGGCTCTTTTGATCTTCTTTGCTTTCTGCCTTAAGGGTGGTGTCATCTGCATATATGAGGTTATTGATACTTCTCCCAGCAATCGTGATTCCAGCTTGTGCTTCATCCAGCCTGGCATTTCACATGATGTACTCTGCATGCATATAAGTTAAATAAGCAAGGTGACAATATACAGCCTTGATGTACTCCTTTCCCTATTTGGAACTAGTCTGTTGTTCCATGTCCAGTTCTAACTATTACTTCTTGACCTGCATACAGATTTCTCAGGAGGCAGATCAGATGGTCTGGTATTCCCATCTCTTTAAGAAGTTTCCATAGTTTGTTGTGATCCACACAGTCAAAGGCTTTGGTTTAGTCGATAAAGTAGAAGTAGATGTTTTTCTGGAACTCTCTTGCTTTTTTGATGATCAAACTGTTGTTGGCAATTTGATCTCTGGTTCTTCTGCCTTTTCTGAATCCAATTTGAACATCTGGAAGTTCATGATTCACGTACTGTTGAAGCCTGGCTTGGAGAATTTTGAGCATTACTTGAATACCATGTGAGATGAGTGCAACTTTGTGGTAGTTTGAACATTTTTGGCATTGCCTTTCTTTGAGATTGGAATGAAAACTGACCTTTCAAATTAAGACTTAAATTGAAGAAAATAGGGAAAGCTACTAGAGTATTCAGGTGTGACATAAATCATATCCCTTACAATTATACAATGGAAGTGAGAAATAGATTCAAGAGATTTGATCTGATAGACAGAGTGCCTGAAAAACTATGGTTGGAGGCTCGTGACACTGTGCAAGAGGCAGTGGTTAAGACCATACCCAAGAAAAAGAAATGCAAAAAGGCAAAATAGTTGTCTGAGGATGGCTTACAAATAGTTGAGGAAAGAAGAGAAGCTAAAGACAAAGGAGAAAGGGAAAGTTATACTGATATTAATGCAGAGTTCCAAAGAATAGCAGAGATAAGAAAGCCTTCCCCAGTGATCAATGCAAAGAAATAGAGGAAAACAATAGAAAGGAAAAGACTAGAGATCTCTTCAAGAAAACTAGAGATACCAAGGGAATATTTCATGCAAAAATCGGCAAATTAAGGACAGAGTTGGTATGGACCTAACAAAAACAGAACATATTAAGAAGAGATGGCAAGAAGACACAGAATAACTCTACAAAAAAGATCTTCATGACCCAGATAACCACAATGGTATGATCACTCACCTAGAGCCAGACATCCTGGAATGCAAAGTTAAGTGGGCCTTGGGAAGCATCTTAAGGTCAAAGCTAGTGGAGGTGATGGAATTCCAGTTGAGCTATTTCAAATCTTGAAAGATGATGCTGTGAAAGTTCTGCACTCAATATGCCAGCATATTTGGAAAACTCAGCAGTGGCCACAGGACTGGAAAAGGTCAGTTTTCATTCCAATCCCAAAGAAAGGCAGTTCCAAAGAATGTTCAAACTACCACTTCAGGTATATGGGTGCAGATAACTTTTCCCCCCACATGTTTTGTGATAATTTCTATGTAAAGACAAAATAACTGTGAGACAGGAGAATTGAATTCTTTAATATACTGTGAAATAAAGATCATATTTTATGGCAAGACAAGAAAAATTTAGCCATAATTTTTTTTGTCTGCCTTATAGCACACTCTTTCCCCCACTGTGCATTGTGTATCTGAATTATGGATTTATCAGACTTCCTTCCTTGGCAGAAATACCTGCTAAACCATAAAGGGAATAATTCTCTTAGCATGAGTAAGAATACTCCTTAAAGATAATATTCTTTCATGATCTCATAAAGGGTCACATGGCATTTAGATGTGGTTTGTGTAAACTGCCAATAATAGATCATTTGAGGTATAGCCCACTGCCAAAAAAATTATTTGAGTTGGGGGGAGCAGTCCCAAGATGGCAAAGGAATAGGATGGGGAGATCACTTTCTCCCCCACAAATTCATAAAAAGGTCATCTCCATGTGGAGAAACTTCCACAAAACAACTTCTAAATGTTGGCAGAGGATGCCAGATACCTAGAAAGACAAAAAATCTCTTTGAAATGAGGTAGACAAAAGATAAAGGCAAAAAGAGAGACAAAGGATTTAGGGATGGAGACCCATCCTGGGGACAGAGTCGTGAAGGAGAAATTTCCACAGAATAGTAAAGTCTCTCACAAATGGGGTCAATGGGGCAGTTTTAGAATCTCAGAAGGCAATATAAACAAACAAATCAACACAGAATTCATGTTGAATGGCAATTACCAGCAGAAAAACAGCTCACAAACCCACATCTGTCCACAGTGAGTGGGGGCTGGGTGTGGAGGGGTGGGAGGCATTGTTGGTCCTTAGGGTAAGGACTAGTGTTGAATGCCCTGAGGACACTCTGAGGGGATTAATGTGTCATAGTAACCCAAACCAAGGAAACACCAAAGAAGCAAAGAAAAACAATGACTTTTCAATGTGGGAAGGCTCTAATGCCACAATGTGACCCCTGGCTCACTCATAGAACAAAGGATCACCCCCTCGTGAATATCAAAGGAGAGTAAGCTGGCTACTGTTTATGGCCCTCCCGGGAGGCAGAGAGGCAGGTGCACAACATCCAGAAGCAGAAGGCAAGGGGGCCCTGCAATCTCAGCCCCAGAGACCACATCTCCTGCCAAGCTATGAGAAGGCTGCCAGTCACTAATGATATCTTCCTGGGATCTTGGGTGGTTCATATGTGCCAGGAGTGTCACAGCTTGAGACCAGATCCCCTGAGGATATGGCCCGCTGGGGACTGTGCCCTTGCAGAGCGCCAGGGAGCCTGAGCAATTGAACCTGGGAGGTGCACTAGATATATGCCCCAACTGGGACTGTGCCTTCATGGAGCACCTGGAAGCTTGAGCAGCTTAGACCTGAGAAGTGCATGCTGCCTTGGGCTGTGGCAAATCCCCATGTGGTCCACCCACTGTGAACACTCTCCCCACATGGCAACAGTATTTGTTTGCAGTGTTCCTCCTTCTCCATAGCACAAGAGGACAAGTGAGCCCTAATAAGTGGCCACTTTTGCCTCCTCATGTCAGGGCAGAGATCAGACACTGAAGAGACTTGCAAACAGAGGAGGCGGACCTAAGCAAAGAAAAGGAGGGGGAACTTCCCCAGAAGTGGCAGATGCAGCAGATTAAAATCCTGCAGGTAAGTTGAGACTGCATTTGAGGTGCAACTGTAGACTCTGAGGATAAGTAACAGCCTGAGCAAGGGATTGTCTCATACTGAACTGACCCTACACTGCATAACAGCACCAGAGAAATTCCTAGATATATTTTTATTTTTTTAATTTTAGAATGTTTATTATTTTTTATTATTTTAAAATTCTTATTTCTTTCATCCCTTTTTTCTTTTTCTGATCATAATGTCCTAATATGGCTCTTTATCACTCCTTTAACTTTCATTTTTTATAGGCTACTATTATTTATCTTTAAAAAACATTTTTGAATAAATTTCATATTTAAAAAATTTTTGTGTTCAATTTTTTTTAATTGACCATTTGTGAGTCTTATTTCTATTTTAAGATTTTCATTTTTGTTATTAATTTTTTACCTTTAAGATTCTAATTTTTAGTATCCACTTTCACTTAAGGATTTCATTACTGACTTGATTACTCTTTTCACTTTGACTCTCCAGTGTCTCCTCCTGGTCACCTCTATCTCCTCCCTCTTCTCTATATAGCTTTTTGAATCTTTTTGGCTGTCCCTGGCTGTGGAGAGTTGTTTCACCATTAAACTAGGATATTTGTCTTCTGTTCTGTGTGGACAGAAAAGTCTTGATGCTAATGTAAGAGGGGGACTGAAACCCAGAGGCAGGAAGCTCAACTTCAGAACTTTGGATATTCAAAGAACTTCTGATCCTAGGAAACATCAATAGACAAGAAGCCACCAAAAAACCTCCATACTTACACCAAGACCAAGATCTACCCAAGAGCCAGCAAGTTGCAATGCAAGACACCCCATAATAATCCTCCAGCAAAAGAGGGACACAATTCTAAACTTTAAAAGACAGGCTGCCCAAAGCCATATCAAACCCACAGACACCAAAAAACTCTCTGCTGGACACTGCACTGCCTTCCAGAGAGACAAGATAAAGCTCCATCCTTTAGAACACGAACACAAGTTCCCCCAACCAGGAAACCTTCACAAGCCACTGGTCCAACCAAACTTACAGGGAACAGACTCCACAATTAAGAGGAACTACAATTCTCCAGCCTGCAGAAAAGAGACCCCAAATATAGCAAACTAAACAAAATGAAAATGCAGAAAAATATCCAACAGGTGAAGGAACATGATAAAAATCCATCAAACCAAACCAAAGAGGAGGAGATAGGGAGTCTTCCTGAAACAGAATTCAGAATAATGATAATAAAGATGATCCAAAATCTTGAAAACAATAATGGAGTTGTAGATAAATAGGCTAGAGAAACAGATTGAGAAGATGCAAGAAACATTTGAGAAGGACCTAGAAGAAATAAAGAGTAGTCAATCAGTAATGAACAATGCAATAAGGGAGATTAAAGACACTCTGGAGGGAACCAACAGTAGAGTAACTGAAGTAGAAAAAAAGGATAAGTGAGTTGGAAGATAGAGTGGTTGAAATAAATGAAGCAGAGCAGAAAGAAGAAAAAAAGAATAAAAAGAAATGAGAACAGCCTAAGAGATTTATGGGACAATGTTAAAACCCCCAGCATTTGAATCATAGGTGTTCCAGAAGAAGAACTCAAATGGAAAAGGCATGAAAAAATACTTGAGGAGATAATAGTCCAAAACTTCCCTAAAATGGGGAAAGCAAAAGTCACTCAAGTCCAAGAAGCCCAGAGAGTCGTATAAAGGATAAACCCAAGGTGAAACACTCTAAGACACATGCTAATCAAATTAACAAAAATTAAACACAAAGAGCAAATATTAAAAGCTGCAAGGGTAAAGCAACAAATAACTTACAAGGGGATAAGGATAATAGCTGATCTTTCAACAGAAACTGCAGGCCAGAAGGAAATGGCAGGACATACTTAAAGTGATGAAAGGGAAAAACCTACAACCAAGATTACTCTATCCAGTAAAGATCTCATTCAGATTTGAAGGAGAAATCAAAAGATTTACCAATAAGCAAAAGCTGAGAGAATTCAGCACCACCAAACCAGTTCTTCAACAAATGCTAAAGGATCTTTCTTCTCTAGATAGGAAACATATTAAAAGGTTTATAAAATTGAACCCAAAACAATAAAGTAAATGGTACAGCATCATACTTACCAATAATTACTTTAAACATAAATGGGTTAAATTCCAAAAACAAAAGACAAAGACTGCCTAATGGATATAAAACAAGACTCCTATATATGCTGTCTACAAGGAGATCCACCTCAAACCTAGGGACACATACAGACTGAAAGTGAGGGGCTGGAAAAAGATATTTCATAAAAATAGAGGCCAAAAGAAAGTAGGAGTTACAATACTCATATCAGATAAAATAGACTTTAAAATAAAGACTGTTAACAGAGACAAAGGACACTACATAATGATCAAATGATCAATCCAAGAAGAAGATACAGCAATTATAAACATATATGCACCCAACATAGGAGCACCTGAATACCCAAGGCAATTGCTATTATTAAGGGGGAAATTGACAGTAGCACAATAATAGCAGGAAACTTTAATACCCCATTCACACCAATGGACAGATCATCCATAAAGAATGTTAACAAGGAAATATAAGCTTTTAATGATACATTGGATCATTTAGACCAATTGATATCTGCAGGGCATTTCACCCAAAAACAATGGATTTTACCTTTTTCTCAAGTGCACATGGAACATTCTCTAGGATAGATCACATCCTCGGCCACAAATCTAGGCTTGGTAAATAAAAAGAAAAAGTAATGATTTCAAGCATCTTTTCTGATCACAATGCTGTAAGATTAGATATTAGCCACTGGGGGAAAAAAGTATAAAAATGCTAAAGATATGGATGCTAAACAGCACACTTATGAATAACCAACAGATCACTGAAGAAATCAAAAAGTATATCAAAATATGCACAGAAACAAATGATAATAAAAAGACAACAACCTAAAACCTATGTGATTTAGCAAAAGCAGTGCTAAGAGGTAAGTTCATAGAAATACAAGCCTACCTCAAGAAACAAGAGAAATATTAAACAACAACCTAACTTTGCACCTAAATCAACTAGAAAAAGAACAACAACAACAACAAAACAAACCCAAAGTTTGTTTTGGGAAGGAAAGAAATCATAGAAGGAAAGAAATTATAAAAATACCAGCAGAAATAAATGAAAAATAAGTGGAGATTAAAGCAAAGATTAATAAAAACAAAAGCTGGTTCTTTGAGAAGATAAACAAAATAAGCAAACCATTATCACACTCAACACTCAACATGATAAAAAAGGGAGAAGACTCACATAAACAAAATTAGAAACAAAAAATGGAGAAATTACAACAGACAACACAAAAATGCAATCATACTATGAGCAACTATGGCCAATAAAATGGACAACTTGGAAGAATTGGACAAATTTTTAGAAAAGTATTACCTTTCAAAATTGAACCAGGAAAAAATAGAAAATTTGAACAGACCAATCACAATAGAAACTGTAATAAAAAATCTGAACAAAAGCCCAGGACTAAATGGTTTCACAGGTGAATTCTACCAAAAATTTAGAGAAGAGCTAACATCTGTCCTACTCAAACTCTTCCAGAATATTGTAGAGGAAGGAAAACTCTCAAACTCATTCTAAGAGGCCACCACCACCCTGATACCAAAACAAGACAAAGATGCTACACACACACACACACACACACACAAAACAAAACTACAGGCTAATATCACTATGAACATAGTTGCAAATGTCCTTAACAAAATTCTAGCAAGCAGAATCCAAAAACATTTTTAAAAGATCATATATCATTATCAAGTGAGCTTTATTCCAGTGATGCAAGGATTCTCCAATATTTGCAAATCAATCAATGTAATAAAAATAAACAAAGATCCCCAGCAAACTCTCCTGGGTTGGGATACATCATTTTTGAGGGCATTAGCCTACTATGTTCCCCTAAGACTGGCAAAGCAATAAAGTTTTTCTTTTAAACTTCACCCAAAACTTTGTCTCTGAGATTCAGTTTGGCAACCTTGAGCTTTCCGCATCAATACAAGTCCACTGAAAAAGCAACACACTTATTTGATTTTTTTTTTTTAGTTGTATTCTATCTTGTCAGCCATGGAGTGCACCTTTAAGTGTATATTCAAAGGGAGAATCACATGGTCTCTATGTGTGAAGACTTTTATTTCAGTGCAAGCTCAGTTGCCAGAAAAACGTACAGCTGAGTGAAATTTAGTGGCATTTGTGCTATATTCTGACACATCCACTGGTGCAAAAATAGAATAGTTTGTCCCAATAACATAATTCTCTATCTGCAGATTTTTCCAATTGGTATGACCCATTCAGCTACTGTGATTTGGGGAACTACAAGTATATAACATACATCAATTTCTACCAAGCATTAACAAACAAAAGAAACAAAACAACACAAAATCCTTTTAATCTGATTTGTTGTTTTCAATGCACATTTACTCAAATCTCTGACTGTTAAGTCAGCATTTCAAAGGTCAAAATCATAGCTGTCTATTATCTCAAAGGTGGAAATCTATTGCAGGAATGAAGGTGAAAAGAAATTAGGTGGCAGAAATGACTAGATAACTAAGAGCCTACTGTATAGCACAGGGAACTATATATAATACTCTGTAAAGAAGTATATGGGAAAATAATCTAAAATAGAGTGGATACCTGTGCATGTATAAATGACTCACTTTGCTGTACAGCAGAAACTAACAACATTGCAAATAACTATACTCTAATAAAAAATGTTTAAATGAGAAATGGTTGGACAGTTTTTTTTTCCCTTTTAGTTTCTAGCTGAATGATTTACTTTCTCCCCTGGATACTTTTCACACTGGGGGAAGTACCCAGGACTCTAGGTTTCTCTCTTTTAGCCCCTCCCATGTTACCATGGTTCTACCTTACATTTCTCAGCATCTTGGGCCTCCTTTAAGTCTAGAACCATTTCCCCCATGGGACTTGGTACTTCAGTATCCATGTTCAACAGAAATGTAACTTCAAATCTCTCTGTCAAATCTCTAGCCTCCTTGACATTCCCTAGCATATTCAGAAAGGACAAAAGTGCTAGTTCCTTGGTGAAGGTTGACCTGAGCTCCATCCTGAATTTTAAGGCAGTTGAGGTCAGAGCATCTGGGACTCAGAAATTAATGGAACTAGTGAAGGTTACATGCCAGTCAGTATAGCTCACATACACTCAGGGCCAGGAAGCATACGGTCTGCTCCATCTGCTTCCTCACTGAGTCGTGAGAACCAGTGAAATCTTTATTTTTCACCTGAGGGAGAGAATAACACACACACATGATGAGATTGGCCCATCCAGGGCTTAGCATTGGGGATTCTAAAACAATTTCTCCTGCAGAGGAAAGAATAGCAAAATTGTATAGTGTTCTTATCCTGCCAAAGCCCTATACTAGCTCTGGCAACTCTCAGACCCTTTTTCCTTCCTTCAAGAGGAAATACAAAAAAACAAAGCACCATCTGGTTGTAACATTATGCCCTTTTACCTGACAAATAATCATCTCCCCCACTTCTCCTTAATAGGCAACAACGTGCAGAAACAGTTCAAGCAGAATATTAGTCAACAATTTCCATCTCCACAGGTCTGTGAAGCCCTTTTCTTTTCCAGAAAATTGTTTTTCACAGAATTTCACTTTCAGCAAGTATTACATTAGGTTCTTAACAACTATACTTATTTTGTTCTGAAAGCAAATATATACACCACACATGAGGTTTCAACTCTGATAAATTTTAAAAATGCAAGGTTTTATACATTGTAAAATATATTATTTTAATCTAATTATATACAATGTTAGTAAGGATACAGTAGTTCAGTTCAATTCAGTTCAGTCGCTCAGTCATGTCCGACTCTTTGTGACCCCAATCTTCACTTTCTGCCATAGGGTGGTGTCATCTGCATATCTCAGGTTATTGATATTTCTCCCAGCAATCTTGATTCTTAAGCATGCATATACACACAAAAAATAAATAATGTAATTACTGCATGATTCTAGTATTGAGAAGTCTTCTGGACCTAAACACTAATGAAACAGTAATATCTATACATCTAGTCTTTATGATGGTACTGTTTCCAAAAATTATTTTATGACTTTTATTATTTAATTTTCCAATATCTTATATTTCTTTTTATTTATCTTTTTTACAGACTTGGAAGATGTGGTTTAGGTATAAAATAGCTATCAGTCTCTAATACTGAACCATAGAATTAGGCAGACAACCCACTCATACAATTGTAACATGGCAACATCAAAATTGTGTATCACTTTTGTGACACTGGGGATATTTGCAAATGACTTTGCTGACATAAAATAATTAGGAAATCTTTTATAGCATCAACTATTTTATGTGTTAGATATAAAATGTTCATAGGAAAATTATAATGACTTTTATGGTTCAATGTCCTCTCGCATCATTATTTTAAAATATTACTATAATATTTTAAAGGAGAAGGAAATGGCAACCCACTCCAGTGTTCTTGCCTGGAGAATTAATTCCATGGATAAATGAGCCTAGTGGGNGTTAGATATAAAATGTTCATAGGAAAATTATAATGACTTTTATGGTTCAATGTCCTCTCGCATCATTATTTTAAAATATTACTATAATATTTTAAAGGAGAAGGAAATGGCAACCCACTCCAGTGTTCTTGGCTGGAGAATTAATTCCATGGATAAATGAGCCTAGTGGGCTACAGTCCATGGGGTCACAAAGAGTTGGACACAATTGATCAACTAACACACACACCACAAAATATTGCTAAGGCTTTCTTACAGTAAAGACATTAACCACCTGCTCCTGTCCTGAGTTCCTGTCTTGTGCTTCCATTGGCTTTTAGACATGGTTCTTGCATTCTTCAGGGAAGGCAATGTCACCCCAGTCCAGTACTTTTGCCTGGAAAATCCCATGGATGGAGGAGCCTGGTGGGCTGCAGTCCATGGGGTCGCTGAGTCGGACATGACTGAGCGACTTCTCTTTCACTTTTCACTTTCATGCATTGGAGAAGGAAATGGCAACCCACTCCAGTCTTCTTGCCCTGTCTCTTATACACATCTAGATGTGTATAAGAGACAGGACTGAAAGTGAGGGGCTGGAAAAAGATATTTCATAAAAATAGAGGCCAAAAGAAAGTAGGAGTTACAATACTCATATCAGATAAAATAGACTTTAAAATAAAGACTGTTAACAGAGACAAAGGACACTACATAATGATCAAATGATCAATCCNACTTAAGCGACTTAGCAGCAGCAGCAGCAGCTTGCATATCTTAGTACATTTTATTTTGACTGCACATGTGTTTCCCACATCTTTGTCTCACACTGCTCCTAGAAATCAAAGATCATTCCTTACTCATCTTTGGATCACCAGCTCCCAATAAAACAATGTTTTAAGAACAAATACAGGAAGGTGAGTGTTAAGTGGGACTGTATTGTTTAACTGAGTTGGCTCCCTTTGTTTATGGCAACTTTGTGAAGTCTATACCATGTGAAATGAATTCCCCTTGTGTGGTCATTGCCATCCGTATTTAAAGATCTGGCCCGTGACATGTTTCCCTAAGTCTTATTAGAGGAATCACTTATTCCCAATTACTGATATTTCCTCCCATGTAAAAGAACATCTGTTTCTGTCTGCTGCCTCACACTTTACTCAGTCTTCCTTTAGGGAAGAGAGGGGAGTGTTAGGTTATTTTGAGTGTTTTACAGAGAATCAGGTGTCTCACATACTCCATTCTGTGAAGCTTCATGCATGCAGAGAACAGGTTCTCTGATATGCTCCCAACCAGAAGAGGCTGGGAGTCAAGGCTCTATCTAGTTGGGAGATATCTGGGGGTTCCCAGCAAGACTGGGTCGGGGTGGGTTGTCTAATTTCACGGTTCACTATTAGAAGTCCATAGTTGCCTGGTGCCCTGGCAGCATTCGGTGTACATTTTTGATCTCATTTTTGTTTGTTCTTTAGGGCTTTAGGGTCTATACAGAAAGGTCTGCCTCAGGGAAGACCTGATGTTTGGGAAGATAAGTTCAAATCAGAGGTGATGTGTCAGTAACTTATATTATCGTTCAAAGAACTTCAAAGCTTAAAGGGAACATTTAGATCAAGGTGATTTGGCACAATTCAGGCATGATTGTGCTGCCAGAGAAGGGACTCTGAGGACTGATGGCAATGAGCAAAGAAAGGCAACGGGATTTGTTATTAAAGTGGTTGCTGTTTCACCTGGAAGGTTTATCGGGTCCCATATTGTGCCAGTTGACTGTTTTCTCAGTTGTCTGGTTGGCTTTTAACTGCTGCAGCCTTAAACATTAAAATTTAAGCAAGTGGACCACATAAGATTTTGATGTTGGTAGTTCCCTATGCTTCATCTTCATGACTTTTTTTATATGGGCCAGTGTTTATTTTTATGAAGAGAAGGATGAATTAGGAGAGAGTTAAGTGGAAAGACTTGAGGGCTTACAGTGCAGGCTGTTGTAGATGGATCTGAAACGAACAAGCACAACCTGGACAATTTTGAAAAGGATAGTGACTTGGAAGTAGTGATATTTTGATTCATATTAGCAAAAAATCTACTGCTTTGCTATCAACCAGATCTACAGGATGGAATATCAAATATTAAGGCACATGACTTCTGCCTGATCCACAGAGCATGGGCAAGTGTCCAGGTTCAAATTGTTTAGATGGCATTGACATTTTATGCTTTTCATTCAGGTACATGTGTGAATATTGTACGAGATTGATCAAATTTCTGTGGCTTGTTCATGGGCTCAAGATTGACCCCTTATGACATGGCTTGTAATTAAGTTTTGCATTAACTATACAATGTGTGATCATGGCATTGAAGTTTAGAGCCCCAAATCAAAAGGTTTCAGTGCATGGCAGGGATATTGGTTCTCCTTAGGACTCTGGGGAATAGACTTCAGAATCATCAGTACAAGATTCAGAGCTAGAATACCCTGAGGATAATTCTTAGCCTAACACAAACATTGAGATTGCACAACACTTGAGTGCCAGAAATACAGGACTCAGAAAATCCAAGTTAGATATTTGAATATACAGAAAAGGAAATACATCTCAGTTAAGGCCTGGTGACTGGAGTTGAATCCATATTACATTTCAAAACTTCAGAAAAAGGTAGAAGTGGCTCTAGTATATACTTTGAAAGCTAGCCTTCACCTTTACACCCATGGACACACACACACACACACACACACACACTCAAATATCAAAGTGTTGGATTCTGGTTAAGTTACATTGACTGTCAGCATACTCACAAAGCTGAAATCACTGAGCAGTGGGTCCTAGTAATACAATATATGATAATACAATCCTGGTAACACAAATTCTAAGTTGCAGAGATTAGCTTGTTTTCAGAATGTAGTGCATGTACTGCCAGTTCCTCGATGGTCCTGGTTCCTTTTGTCAGCATTTGTTCTTTAATGGAGAGTATGTTAAAATCTTACAACTTGACTAATATTACTCCTGAGGCTTTAACTGAAACACCTCCCTTTCCATTAGAGACAGCTTAGGCAGGGTTGTACGAAAATACAAAAAAATCTACTTAAGCACTGATAATCTTCCTAGGAGAAAAATAATTTATTAATAAATTAGGTAGGTTGCACTTTGTACTTTAGATTTATTAACTTCAAATCAACACAGAAAGAGTATTTGACTTTGCAGTTCAATCCATTTCAACTTTAATTCTCAAGAGACTTTAACTAGCTTTAATTTCTACAGGAGAATTTGACAATAGGAGATAATTAATTCAAATGTGGGGTAACATTTTTAGTGCATGGTATTGGAGTGTCTTTGTGAAGTCATTTGTTATTATTGAAGGTTATATTGAAAAATACATCCAGAAAAAATTAAAACAGGAAGCAAAAGAAGAAATAAAATTTCAGCCTTGAAATAGAATGACCTTGTAGCTAACTTAATTAACAGCATTATAAGCCATTTCAGGCTCTTATGTTTTCCAGCAGCATTTATAAAAGAACAACCTTTGTTTTGGGATCTTTTTTTCCTCTGTCCCAATAGACTGAATCAGCCTCTTTGATCAGAGTGTTAATGGTTGAGCACCCTGTGATTAAAAAGACAAAAAGCTGGGGTTTCTGGTAGGGGTGTGTCTTTTTTCACTTCTCATGATTGCTTCCAAGTGAAGGGAAATCCATTAATCAAAGACTCTTCAACTGTCTTTTTTCTTTCAGGTACTGACTTACTTCATTAGTGAAAAATAATTCAAGCTTCACAATAGATATGTCTCAGATTCTCAGACTTGTCTGTCTGCAGATATCATATGCTTTTATGTTGCTCTGAAACTTGCAGTAAATTTAGCAGCTAGATAGTTGTACCTTTTGGTGTGCTGGTAAAGAATCCCCTCTGCCAAGACAAGTGACTCAAGAGATGCAGGTTTGATTCCTGGGTCAGGAAGATGCCCTGGAGAAGGAAATGGCAACCAACTCCAATATTTTTGTCTGGAAAATTCCATGGACATAGGAACCTGGCATGCTACAGTCCATTGGGTCACAGAGTCAGACATAACTGAGCACAAGCACTCACATGCACACACACACACACACACACACACACACACTTTGCAGAAAGCCTTTATATTGGCTGGAACTACTTGTGACTGAGTGGGAAAGTCTGGGACTCTGATGTTCAACATCAGTAACACAGTTTTGCTGCATATACAAATACTACTTTTAAAAAAAAGCAAAAACTCACTGGCATTTTAGTCTTCAATTTGCCTGACTCCTGCTTAGCTTTCACTTTTTTCAAAATTTGGTTATGAAAAAAAAGGATCAACTTCCATCACTTATTAAAATTTCAACAAACTCTAGGGAATTATGACTATAAATGTAATTGCTTCTGTGTCAGTTTTTCAAAATGGATGGGGGTCATAAACAATAAAGAACATATATGGGTATGCAGAGGTTGTTAGAACATCATAATCCTAAATTGCTGTTTATGATTTTGCCTAAAAGAGGCCTTTGGGGCATAAAGTCATTGAAGATATTGAAATCTACCCCTTACAAAGAATAGGTTGCAAATATTCAACCAATTGTTTGTTTTAGATAATTATCTAAAGTAATGGTCAAATAGTTTTCAGATTTTAAGGTTACTTTCATAGACATATACTTTCCAAGAGGAAAGGATGTGCTGATATGTTCCAGAGTGACTGTAATTCTGATGAAGCAGTGATTTCGATGGTGAACTAACTCACTCCAGTAGTTTTGCTAGGAAATGCCATGGACAAAGGGATAGTCTCCAGTCCCTGGTGTTGCAGAGCTGGACACGACTTAACAACTAAACAGCAGCAATAGAATTTGGGGCTTTCCAGGTGGCCCAGTGGTAAAGGATCCACCTGTCCATGCTAGAGACACAGGAGATCCCCTTTAGATACCTCGGTGAAGAAGGTCTTCTAGAGGAGGAAATAACTATCCACTCCAGTATCTTGCCTAGTGGGCTACATTCCATGGATTTGCAAAGAGTCAGACATGACTGAGAAACAGCATAGGATAGCTGAGTCTAGATGAAAGAAGCACAAAGGTCCCCCCTGCCAGGCTCAGGTTTCATGATACTAGAGAAGGAACTAAATGTTAACCTGCTGATTGAGATATTTACCTGATGACTCTCAGAGTAAGTTACCTTAGGGCTCACATCATCACATAGCTAGAAACTGAGTTTTCCCATCTCATGACTTTTTTTAATTAATTGCTTTAATCGAAACAACTTTCCTCCTTAGATTTCAGGTAAAATATCAGTGTTCAGTTCAATACATAACTTAATCATAAATGAGGAACTTGAGGGAAAAGAAAGAATCAAAATATTACAAGTGTATAAGGTTAGAAGTCCTTACAAAATTGAAAAGTTTTGACAAAATATTTCAATGTAATTTTTATCATTTTCCAAGTGAATGAGTCTCAGTCAGACATAGGCTATATAATTCCATAAATAAAAATGTTGATAGCCCGTATTTTTACTGAGAAAACAGTACATTTATTTTCTGAAGGGCAAAAAAAAAAAAAAAAATGTGTTTTAAATGTTCATTGAAGGTAGAAACCAAGTCCAACATATAAATTCTGTTCTGTGGTGTACAGCAAGTTTTCAGTTTCAATTTGACAAGTCTTTGGTGAATTTTTGAGTTTGACTTTAATAATCTCTAGACTTAAAAGGGGAAAAATTCTTAAATGGACATGGATTGATGTTCTCTTTAGACACACATTTCTCTGAGAAAATATTGATTGACTCTACTTAAGTCTATAATTATAAGAATTATAGATTTGTGTATTATTAAAAATAGATGATGGCAAGAGAAGCTTCAGTTTTATGTGCTGCCTGTATATTTGAGTTTATATTACAAAGAATGTTAGCTAAAAACTCATAAAAATAGAAAATATTTTAATTTAATACTCTATCTTCAAGTGTGAAAAATAATTTTAATACTTATATGAATGTCTTTATCTGTGATGGCCATGCTAGTTTGATCTTAAGCAGGGTAAGTATTCAGACTTAATATAAATTAAATAAGCTATACAGAAATCATTTCTCATCATTTAAACATTCATATAAAAACAAAAATTCCAAAAATAACAAATGCAACTAAATGGATTCAAAAGGGGGGGTCTTTAAAAAGCAATGAATTTTTGACACCATTCAATAGAAGAAAATTTGGAATCACTGAATTGGATGTCAAACTGGAAACATTCCTTGTACTGATTCACTCATCAGAATTGCTCATTAGCATGAAAAATGTTGTTATTACATTTTTTGCTCATGTTAGAAGTATGTAATGAGGAAAAATAGGAAAGTATATAAAAGATGTCAGTGTTTCAAAGAGAAATAATAAACAAAAGTCATAAAAAAACATAACCATCTTGACTTACTTGCTAATTTAGGATGATTTGTTAGCCATTGACAAACAAGTTAGAGTTAAGTTATATTGAATCATTGGAGGAAGTGGAAAATTTTAGATGAAAGATTTTTCAGCTATACAAACTAGAATGCTCAAATTAAGTCTCCTTAAAATACTGCAGTGAAAGCTTAGTTTTTACATATAGCAGTGCCTTTAATAGATGAATAAAGTTTGGAAATCTAAGGTCAAGCTTTCACTGAATTTGTCAAATGATAAATTCATTGAATTTTGACTTCAGGATTTTGAACAGAGATAAGTTTATCCTAATACTTCATTTTTTAGGTGAACCCTGTATAATTACTAAAATGTCCTACTGTAGCAAAAATCGGTATTCGAAAACCAATGCTAGAACCCGGTTTTCCAAAATTTTAATCCAGTTAGCTGACTGAGAATTTCTCTGTGGAAATACCAGAAGAACCCTAACAATGATCAACCTCTCAAATCCAGTTGAAAGGAGGACCAAAGTATGAACTGAGAAATTTCTTATGGCAGACACATGTCCCAAAGCCATGGGCCAGGCATTATTCTCATTGAGACAGAAAAATCATCATGTGATTTTTTCCCAGCCTGGAAAACCCCCAGGAATAGAGCTGGAATCAGACAAATGAGCAAAAACTGCCACATGTACTTAAAAGCCAATTAGAAACTGTTCCTTGCTTCCTAAAATAAAATAAAATCTTAATAGAAAACCTCATCCAGGAAAAAAAAAAAAAAAAACTAACCAGTCAAACTTGTGGCTCAAATACCACAAAATCTCACCTTTCACTGAGATGTAGTAGGTTTTCTTGAATGAGTATTTCTCCATTTGCCTATGCTTTTTTTCTGGAGACCTCACATTTTTCTTTCTTTTGCTCTTAGTTTTGGTGATTATCTCTTTGGCCCTATTATGTGCTCTTGATTCATGAGATATTTAGGAATTTGCACTTCACTTCTCATTACGTGGGCTTCCCAGGTGTCTCGGATTGTCAAATGTCTGCCTGCAATGCAGGAGACCTGTGTTCTATCCCTGGATCAGGACGATCCCCTGGAGAAGGAAATGGCAATCCACTCTAGTGTTCTTGCCTGGAAAATTCCATGGACAAAGGAGCCTGGTAGTTCATGGGGTCACAAAGAGTTGGACACAACTGAGTGACTTAACTTTCACTATTTCATTATGTAGTTTCTATAGAAAGCAGATTTAATGACAAAATGAAGTTTTCCTTAGTTAAATATATGCTTCAATTAAAAAGTAATTAATTAATTAACAAAAAAATGGAGCTGTCCCAATTCTAGCCCTGAAGATTACTGAATAATTTTATCTCTCTTGTCCTGTTTTGTTTCATTTACTGGTTAATCCATATACTCTGATTATTCTTAGCATATTTTTCTTTGTTTTATCAGTTATTTATGCATACATATTATCTTTTTAGTAAGAGAGACATTGAAATTGGCTTTAAGCCACCCTTTCTTCCCCCTTACATCTTTCTTTTGTTTCTCTGTCACCCTGTCTCATAGTGTTTTCCCACAGCCTCCCCAAGCCTCCCAGGCTTGTAACTTTCAGTCTCCTTTGCTTTTTCTCTTTTCCTTGAATTCTAAAATTTGAGCTTCCCCTGTGCTCTTGTTTTTTCTGCATTTTTACACTAGTTTGACTTTCAGTCCATTGGTCTTCACCTCTAAATTCCCCATTCTCCAAATTTACTATCTTAAGTCAAAACCCAAGATCAATACATGTAACTGTCTACTTAAAACTTACTTTTGCTAAAATGAAACTTCTGCCCTCCTACATGTACCCTGGCTTTAAATTAATTTTTTCCAATCAATACCATGTTACAGAATAAAAGCCATACATATAACTTTGCATCTCTTTCTGAAAATGCCCTCAAAATTTTACTAGCTAATACTGACAAGGAAAAAAAAAGCAAACTACAGTTATTGTGGGTTTATAATTATAGGGAGAAAAGACATGAGATTGGACAAATAACTCTCATTATTGCTTCTAATTTTGTTAACTAACTTTTAAGAAAATTGACAGCTTAACATCATTTTCTCATTCTATTTGTTCTAGTATGACTGTTGAGAAATTTGTAACAGATATTTTGACTATCATTACATAAGGGCACATTTTCAAGCTTGGCTGTCTTTTTTCAACCTTAAATACATTTGTCCATAGCTTTTACCTATGGCTTTAATAAATGTTCTTCAATTGTTTAAGCTTCATTCCAAGGTGATATCAACTTTAATCTTGAAAACAACTTTAAAGTAGTCTTCATGACTTAATCAAACTTTTCATTATATTTCTTCTGTGAAACAAATATCTGCTATATGTTTCAAAATAATTTTGATGATTGTTCTTCCCATTTTAACAAAACCCAACAGTTCTAACTTTGTGTAGTCAGTAATTCCGAATCATGAATAAGACTCAGGTTTGTATACTGAATCCTATTTCTAGTGTTAAATATCACATTTGAAATCATCACGAGTACTTCCACACTTTTAAATCGATTGTCCCTACATTTCAGTAAGTCAATACTTTTAGTTGAGTCAGTGTTATTTTCTTCTGCACTGTGAAAATTATTTTAGAATTTATATTTATTTTAATTTATCTAAATTTTTTTCACAAACTTACTAATGTTCAGATTTTGATTTACAGAGTTTGGGAAGACTATTTTAGGATTTTTTTTTTTAATGGTTCCCTATCAAAATGTAAAATTGCTGCTTTAATTACCAACTAATCAGTACATTGTAGATCTCTGTCTCTTATGCTCTACTGTTGATCTGAAATAAACAGACTGCCAGATGTATCTCCAGGAAAGAAGGGTTTATTCAGGATTAGCAGAGAATTACAACAAAAGTTATGCAATCATAGAAAGCCATGCCTAAGGCTCTGCAGGGCAAGGAAAGGAGAACTGTTTTGTAAAAGAGACAGGGAAGATTTGAGGGCTGTAGTAAACAGACAGTCCTGGCATTTCATTGGCTGAGTCTTGGCTTGGAAAGACAAGGATTCTTTCTTCTTTCTATTGGGCTCTGCTACTGTGTCACAGGGTATCAGAGCTCTTCTTTCTGGTCTCTTGAATGTATTTAATTGAAGCTTTTATTTATTTTTTACACTGTCATGGCTCTATGAGATTTTTCACTTTATATTTTAGTTTTGGTATGTTTTCACAGTTTTCCATGTAGTAAATCTGAAAAAAAGAGGGTTTTTAAGAGTTAATTATAATCAATATCCTAACATAATCATGTAGTTTCAAAGTCACTATTAAAGATAAATTTAATTTTATTATATTTCACCTAATTACTTACAATGTGTATTTTTCTTTATATGTAAGTGTGTCTTTTTAAGGCAACATCTCACAGTCTCAGTTTTTTATTCACTTTATTTTTGCAATTAAATGGGATTTTAAGGGTAATAACTTTAATGTAAATATCAGTAGAATATGATTTAGACCTGCAATTTTATTATTTGCTTTATTTTGTTTCCCTACCTTGTGTACTTCTTTACTGTTTTATATCTTATTTTGGGTTAGTCATTTTTATTCAAATATATCTGTGTATATATTCCCTGGTGGCTCATGGTAAAGAATCCACCTGTAATGCCTGAGAACTGGGGTTGATCCCTGGGTTGGGAAGATCCCCTGGAGAAGAGAATGGGTACCCACTCTATTATTCTTGTCTGGAGAGTTTCATGGACAGTGGAGCCTGGCAGGCTATAGTCCGTGGGATCACAAAGAGTCAGACATTACTGACATTCACACTTCACATATATGTATATATATACAAATATACACACACCCACATCCATATATTAGTATTCAGTAACTATTGAATTTTTTTTCTGGTTGCTGTAGAGATTGCAATATGCACACAAACTTTCACAGTCTACTAAGAGCTAATTTTATATTTCTTCATATAATATATAGACACACATTTAAAACTCCACAAGAAGTTTTTTTTTAAATAATTTTTATTCTAACCTTTCATCCATAGTTTGAAGAACATAAGTAGTAGTACCTTTTATCTTTACCCAGCTCTCTACTATTTCTGTTGCTCTCCCTTCACACTTGAAGATCAATATTCCCTCTGATACCATTTACTTTCATCTTGACGGACTGTCATTCACATTACCAATAGAGAAGATTTTTTAAGACACAAATTCATCAGAGAATATCTTTACTTCCATCTTGCATTTATGGGACATTTTCACTGAACGTAGAATTCTAGATTTACAGTTCTTTCTTGTTTTAAGTGCTTTAACAATGTTGCTTCATTGTCTTCTATCTGTGATGGCTTCTGATGATATTCATAATCATTGTAACTTTTCCTATCTTTTTCTAGTTGCTTTCAAAGGTGTTTGTTTGTTTTTTTTCTCCCCCTTTGGTTTTTAGCAGTTTGATTATGATATGTTTAGGTGTGGTATTCTTTGAATATGCTGTTGCTGCTGCTGCTAAGTTGCTTCAGTCGTGCTGACTCTGTGCGACCCCATAGACGGCAGCCCACTAGGCTCCTCCCGACTTGGGATTCTCCAGGCAAGAATACTGGAGTGGATTGCCATTTCGTTCTCCAATGCATGAAAGTGAAAAGTGAAACTGAAGTCGCTCAGTCGTGTCTGACTCTTAGCGACCTCATGGACTGCAGCCTAACAGGCTCCTTCATCCATGGGATTTTCCAGGCAAGAGTAGTAGAGTGGGGTGCCATTGCCTTCTTTGAGTATCAGTTCAGTTCAGTTGCTCAGTCGTGTCTGACTCTTTGCGACCCAATGAATCGCAGCACACCAGGCCTCCCGGTTCATCACCATTTCCTGGAGTTCACTCAGACTCATGTCCATTGAGTCCATGAGACCATCCAGCCATCTCATCCTGGGTCATCCCCTTCTCCTCCTGCCCCCAATCCCTCCCAGCATCAGAGTCTTTTCCAATGAGTCAACTCTTCTCATGAGGTGGCCAAAGTACTGGAGTTTCAGCTTTAGCATCATTCCTTCCAAAGAAATCCCAGGGATGATCTCCTTCAGAATGGACTGGTTGAATCTCCTTGCAGTCCAAGGGACTCTCAAGAGTCTTCTCCAACATCACAGTTCAAAAGCACCAAGTCTTCGGCGTTCAGCCTTCTTCACAGTCCAACTCTCACATCCATACAAGACCACAGGAAAAACCATAGCCTCTACTAGACGGACCTTAGTCGGCAAAGTAATGTCTCTGCTTTTGAATATACTATCTAGGTTGGTCATAACTTTTCTTCCAAGGAGTAAGCGTCTTTTAATTTCATGGCTGCAGTCACCATCTACACCCTGTTAGAAATTCTGAGCTTCTGGAATATGTAAATGTGTATTTTTACTATACTTATGAAGAGTTTAGCCATTATTTCACATATTTATATGAACATTTCCCATGTATACAAATAAATATATCATAAATATACACACATATAACTGTCCCCCGTCTCGTCTTCATTTCATTTTGGAAGTATAATTACACGTTAGACATTTTTGACTTGTAATGGTTGTATAAAATCTATTTATTTGTTATCTATCTCTTTTATATTTTTGTTTTCAAAGTCCAAAAATTATCCTGGTCAATCTTAATTGACTCTTCTTTCATATACATTCACTATTAATCCCATTCAGTGAGATTTTCTTCCTTCCGACATACTGTATTATACATCTGCAAATTTCTCAATTGATTTTTTTATAGTTTCTTTTTCACTGATGAATTTTTCTTTTCTTTTCCTTAATTTTATGTTTGCTTCTCTTTGCTACTTTAAGTCTTTGCTGTGTTACTGTTGATCTGTGCAGCTATGCATCATTCAGAGGTTAGTCTGAGACTTACCTGGATAGCTCAAATAGTTCCTCTTTCAAAGGCTATTTGGGTCTATTCCATACTATGCAATTTGGTGTTAGGCTAATACATATGGATTCATACCAAGAATTTTGTTGTTCAGTTGCTCAGTTGTGTCTGACCCTTTGCAACACCATGAACTGCAGCACACCAAGAATTAAGGGATCTCTTCCAGCTGTCTTCCTTCTGGGACTATCCTCCTCTATTCACACAGAGGATCATTTCTCTGGACTAAAAGATGGAATTTATCTTGTTTTATTTCCTCCACAGTGCTTCTCTTCTCTGCAACTAGGTTCTAGCCTTAAGGTAAAACCTGGGAGAAGAAACAGTGATAAAGCAATGTATATCCCTGTATGAGTTTTGACACTCCTATACAATCAAATCTGCTTTTTGCTTAATCTTTAAAGTTTCCAGACATTTATTTTAAATTAATTTATTTTTTTAATTGAAGGCTAATTGCTTTTCAATATTGTGGTGGTTTTTGCCATACATCAACATGTATCAGCCATGAGGGCACATGAGTTCCCTCCCCCTGAATCCCTCTTCTACCTCCCTCCCCGACTCCATCCCTCTGAGTTGTCCCAGATCACTGGCTTTGAGAGCCCTGCTTCATGCATCAAACTTGCAAGGGCCATCTATTTTACATATGGTAATGTACATGATTCAAAGCTGTTCTCTCAAATCATCCCACTATCACCTTCTCTCACATAGTCCAAAAGTCTGCTCTTTTCATCTATGTCTCTTTTGCTGTCTTTCGCATAGGGTTGTCATTACTGTCTTTCTAAATTCCATATGTATGCATTAATATACTTTCTTAATTACTTCTCTCTGTGTGATAGACACCAGTTTCATCTACCTCATTAGAACTGACTCAAATGTGTTCTTTTTTTTTTATAGCTGAGTAATATTCCATTGTGTATAAGTACTTCAACTTCCAAATCCATTCATCTACTGATGGACATCTAGGTAGCTTCCGTGTCCTACCTATTGTAAACAGTGTTGCGATGAACATTGGGGTACACGTGTCTCTTTCAATTCTGGTTTCCTCAGTATGTTTGCCCAGCAGTGGGATTGCTGGCTTGTATGGCAGTTCTAGGTCCAGCTTTTTTAAAGGAATCTCCACACTGTTCTCCATAGTGGCTGTACTAGTCTGCATTCCCACAAATGGTGAAAGAGGGTTCTCCTTTCTCCACACCCTCTCCAGCACTTATTGTTTTTAGACTTTTTGATGGAAGTCATTCTGACTGGTGTGAAATGGTATCACATGGTGGTTTTGATTTGCATTTCATTGATAGTGAATAATGCTGAGATCTTTTCACGTGTTTGTTAGCAATTTGTATGTCTTCTTTGGAGAAATGTCTGTTTAGTTCTTTGGTCCACTTTTTGATTCAGTCATTTATTTCTCTGGTATTGAGCTGCATGAGCTGCTTATATATTTTGGAGATTAATTCTGTGTCAGTTGTTTCATTTGCTGTTATTTTCTCCCATTCTGAAGGTTGTCTTTTCACCTTGCTTATAGTTTCCTTCATTTTGCAAAATCTTTCAAGTTTAATTAGGTCCCATTTGTTTATTTTTGTTTCTATTTCCATTACTCTGGGAGGTGGGTCATAGAGGATCTTGCTGTGATTTACGTAAGAGAGTGTTCTGCCTATATTTTCCTCTTGGAGTTTTATAGTTTCTGATCTTACATTTGCATGTTTAACCCATTTTTAGTTTATTTTTGTGTATGGTGTTATAAAGCGTTCTAGTTTCATCTTTTAACAGGTGGCTGACCAGTTTTCCCAGCACCACTTGTTAAAGAGATTGCCTTTTCTGCATTGTATATTTTTGCCTCCTTTGTCAAAGATGAGGTATCCATAGGTGCATGAATTTATCTCTGGGCTTTCTGTTTTGTTCCATTGATCTGTCTTCTGTCTTTATGCCAGTACCATACTGTTCTGATGACTGTAGCTTTGTAGTATAGTCTGAAGTCAGGTAGGTTGATTCCTCCAGTTCCATTCCTCTTTCTCAAGATTGCTTTGGCTATTCAAGGTTTTTTGTGTTTTCATACAAATTATGAAATTATTTTTCTAGTTCTGTGAAAAATACCATTGATATCTTGATAGGTGTTGCATTGAATCCATAGATTGCTTTGGGTAGTATACTCATTCTCACTATATTAGTTCTTCCAATCCACAAACATGGTATATTTCTCCATCTATTTGTGACATCTTCGTTTTCTTTCATCAGGATTTTATAGTTTTCCATTTATAGGTCTTTTGTTTTTTTAGGTAAATTTATTTCTAAGTATTTTCTTCTTTTCATTGCAATGGTGAATGAGATTGCTTTCTTAATGTCTCTTTCTTCTTTTTCACTGTTAGTATATAGGAATGCAAGGGATTTCTGTGTATTAATTTTATATCCTGAAACTTCATTGTATTCATTGATTAGTTCTAATAATTTTCTGGTGCTGTCTTTAGGATTTTCTATGTAGNTTTTCATTGCAATGGTGAATGAGATTGCTTTTTTAATGTCTCTTTCTTCTTTTTCACTGTTAGTATATAGGAATGCAAGGGATTTCTGTGTATTAATTTTATATCCTGAAACTTCATTGTATTCATTGATTAGTTCTAATAATTTTCTGGTGCTGTCTTTAGGATTTTCTATGTAGAGGATCATATTGTCTGCAGTGAGATTTTGCTTATTCTTTTCCAATCTGGATGCCTTTAATTTATTTATTTTCTTCTCTGATTACTGTGGCTAGGACGTCCAAAACTATGTTGAAGAGTAGTAGTGAGAGTGGGCACCTTTTTCTTACTCTTGATTTTAGAGAAAATGCTCTCAAATTTTGCCATTGAGGATAATGTTTTGCTGTGGGTTTGTCATATATGGCTTTTATTATGTTGAGGAATGTTCCTTCTATGACTACTTTCTGCAGTTTTCTTTTTTTTTTTTAATGGGTGTTGAATTTTGTCAAAGGCTTTCTCTTCATCTATTGAGATAACCATATGGTTTTTATCTTTCAGTTAGTTAATGTGGTGGATCACAGTGATTGATTTGTGAATGTTGAATAATCCTTGCATCCCTGGAATAAACCCAAGTTGATCTTGGTGTTCTTGAACTCTGTTTGCTAGAATTGTTTTGAGGAGTTTTGCATCTATGTTTATCAGTGATCTTGGTCTGTAGTTTTCTTTTCTTTCTTTCTTTCTTTTTTTTTTTTTTTTGCATCTTTGTCTGGTTTTGGTATTAGGGTAATGATGGCCTCATAGAATGAGTTTGGGAGTTTGTGTTCCTCGGCAATTTTCTCGAAGAGTTTGGGTAGGATAGGTGTTAGTTCTCTAAAGTTTTGCTAGAATTCATCTGTGAAGTCATCTGGTCCTGGACTTTTGTTTGTTGGAATATTTTTCATTACAGTTTCTATTTCCATGCTTGTGATGGGTCTTTAAGATTTTCTGTTTCTTCCTGGTTCAGTTTTAGAAGGTTATGCTGCTGCTGCTGCTAAGCTGCTTCAGTCGTGTCCAACTCTGTGTGACCGCATAGACAGCAGCCCACCAGGCTCCCCGTCCCTGGGATTCTCCAGGCAAGAACACTGGAGTGGGTTGCCATTGCCTTCTCCAGTGCATGAAAGTGAAAAGTGAAAGTGAAGTCGCTCAGTCGTGTCTGACTCTTAGCAACCCCATGGACAGCAGCCCACCAGGCTCCTTCATCCAGGGGGTTTTCCAGGCAAGAATACTGGAGTGGGGTGCCACTGCCTAAGAATGTTTTCATTCATTTAAAAAATATGTCTTGAATATTTTATGTGTCATAAGAAAGTATGGGGTAAAGAGGCTTATAGTGTAAGAATAGACCATAGCAGAACTAGAACCTCTTTTCTTATTTTTTATTTAATATTAAATATTAGAAATTACTGGAGACTGTTTAGTCCAAAGCCCTCAGTTTAAAAATAAGTGAATGCAAGCCTAAATGAAACTTAGCTATTATGGCATAATTCACATTACATAGACATGAACATAATTTATATTTTCAACTAAAGTTTTGTATGAGGAACACATGAAAACTGAGCTTCAGAAAACTAATTAAAATGTTGACATTGCAAAATAATGTATTTATTTATCCTTGAATCAAAAAGTTTTTATTAAGCAATGACAAAGTACCAATCGCTGTCCAAGATTTAATTTCAAATAAAATCTTGAAAGCTAATAGATATTCAATGATAAAAAGAAAATAGACTGATCAACTTTCTAAAACTAGTGATTTGGGTTTATTTGCTAGGTTGTGTTCCACTCTTTGCAACCTCACAGAGTGTAGTTGGCCAGGCTCTTCTCTCCATGCGATTTCCCAGGCAAGAATACTGGAGTGGGTTTGCCATTTCCTTCTTTCAAAAAGTAATAAGTTTATAAAGTAAAAATATAAATCAAACATTAAATAATCAATCTAGAACTATTTTCAATATACCTGCTAAAATTCATATTTGAATATTTTATGCCAAAAAATGCACATTGACATTAGTCTTAGATTTTTACATTATGTTGAAATTATATAGTCTCAGGCTTTTGACTTTTGTGTCTGTGTGTATGTTTAATGGCAAAATAAATTATTCTTATGACATTGTAAGTCCAAAAGTATGGTGCTGGACAAAACAGAACAAACTCCACAATGCCAAGAATCCTGGAAGGAATGTTTAATTTCAAACAAAATTTTTTTTTTTTTTTAGGTTTTGAATGAAAGCACAAATTAAACTTCTATATTAATTTAAGGAGGAATTTTAATTTTGAATGAAAAATGTTTTTATCATAACTGAATGCATAGCATGTGTTTGGGTGAACTTATGCCCCAGTTTTCTCTATAAAGATTTAATTAAAGATAGGTATATATATATATATATTAAATTCATAAATAAGAGCAAAGTTTCACAGATGTTTCTGTCAAAATATACTTGTTGGCAGAAAGAATGACTTTTTAAAAAATCCTACAGACCTTCTTCCTCACATCACTCCTGTCCCGAGGGAAAACTTACATATATTTTATAAATGCTGACTTTTGTAATTGAGTATTAAAGTCTAATTTTCCTATTCATTCTAATTTTTGTACTCAAAACCTATAGTAAAAAGTGACGTTCCAGAAAGGTGTAGCCAGCTTATTGAGAGACTCATATATTCCAGTAACATAGATGTAGGCAATTAAATTCAAGAAGCAACAAATTGAATAAAATTTTCACATGAGATTTGAGTAATTAAATATAAGCTTTCCTTTTTTATCTATGAGTTAGATAGCTGATATTTATGTTTAATGGTGGAGCATTCTAATTTAGTCTGGCTGTTCACAAGCTATTTTAGTTAGGCAGGTGGTTCCTACATTCCAGATACATTATTACATTTATTTTTTAACACTAAAAGAATTTGTTTCTCTTATAAGGTAAAATTATTTCAAATTTTGAGGTAAAAGGCTTTTTTATGACACTATGATTTATTTTTATTTTTTTTTTTACCAAATGGTAAAATGTCTATTCCATGGTATAAGTAAGTGCATTATTTTAAGTTTTATCAAACCATGAGATATTCAAGTCTGGCAAATCTCTGTGTATTGCATATTTAATACACAAGGAAGTTGGAGCGGTACTCTACATCAAAAATACTAAGTGTGATAGATGTCATGGAAATAGAGAAGTACTTAGCCACCTCTGATTCTGGAAAGCCACTGGAATTTCTAATGAAAGAGTCAGGTGAGAGGAAAGTTGATGCAACTATTTTTCTGTTTTATTGGAGTATGCTGTGCTGTGCTTACTCAGTCAGTTGTGTCCGACTTTTGTGATCTGATGTACTGTAGCCTACCAGGCTCCTCTGTCCTTGGGGATTCTCCAGGCAAGAATACTGGAGTGGGTTGTCATGCCCACCTCCAGGAGATCTTCCCAACCCAGGGATTGAACCCAGGTCTCCCGCATGGCAGGTAGATTCTTTACTGACTGAGCCACTGGGGAAGCCCAAAAATACTGGAGTAGGTAGCTTATCCTTTGTCCAGGGAATCTTCCAAACCCAGAAATTGAACCAGGGTCTCCTGCATTGCAAGCAGATTATTTACCAGCTGAGCCACCAGGCAAAATGTTAATGAAGTATTTTGTTGTTCAGCTGCTCAGTGATATCTGACTTTTTGCGACTGCATGGATTGCTGCAAGCCAGGCTTCCCAATCCATCGCCGTCTCATGCATCTTTCTCAAACTCATGTACACGGAGTCAGTGATGCCATGCAACCATTTCATCCTCTGTCATCCCCTTCTCACCCGGCCTTCAATCGTTCCCAGCATCAGGTCTTTTCTAATTAGTCAGCTGTTCACATCAGGTGGCCAAAGTATTTGAGCTTCAGCATCAGTCCTTCCAGTATTCAGGAAGGATTTCCTTTATGGTAGACTGGTTGGATCTCCTTGCAGTCCAAGGGATTGTCAAGAGTCTTCTCCAACACCCCAGTGCAAAAGAATCAATTCTTCAGTACTCAACCTTCTTTATGGTCCAGCTCTCACATCCATACATGACTACTGGAAAAATCATGATTTTGACATATGGACCTTTGTCAACAAAGTAATGTCTCTGCTTTTTGATATACTGAATAGATTTGTCATATCTTTTCTTCCAAGGAGCACACATGTTTTAAATTCATAGCTGCATTTACCATCTGCAGTGATTTTGGAGCCCAGGAAAATAAAGCCTATCACTATTTCCATTATTTCCCCATCTATTTGTCATGAAGTGATGGGATCAGATGCGTTCATCTTCAGTTTTTGAATGTTGAGTTTTAACCAGATTTTTCACTCTCCTCTTTCAACTTCACCAAGAAGCTCCTTAGGTCCTTTTCATGTCGTGCTATAAGGGTGGTGTCATCTGCATATCTGAGGTTATTGATATTTCTCCCAGCAATCTTGATTCCAGCTTGTGCTTCATCCAGCCTGGCATTTCACATGATGTACTCTGCATATAAGTTATATAAGCAGGGTGACAATATACAGCCTTGACATACTCCTTTCCCAGTTTGGAACTAATCTATTGTTCCATGTCCATTTCTAACTTTTGCTTGTTCACCTGCTTACAGGTTTCTCAGGAGGCAGGTAAGGTGGTCTGATATGCCTATCTCTTTCAGAATTTTCCACAGTTTGTTGTGATCCACACAAAGTCTTTAGTGTAGTCAATGAAGCAGGAAAAGATGCTTTTCTGAAATTCTTTTGCTTTTTCTATGATCCAACAGATGCTGGCAATTTGATCTCTGGTTCCTCTGCCTCTTTTAAATCCAGCTTAAACATCTAGCAGTTGTTGGTTCACATACTGTTGAAGCCTGGCTTGGAGAATTTAGAGCATTACTTTATTAACATGTGAAATGAGTACAATTGTACAGTAGTTTGAACATTCTTTGGCATTTCTCTTCTTTGCAATTGGAATGAAAACTTATCTGTTCTAGCCCTGTGGGCACTGATGAATTTCCCATATTTGTTGGCATATTGAGTGTAACACTTTCAGGCATCATCTTTTAGGATTTGAAATTGCTTAGCTGGAATTCCACTACATCCACTAGTTTTGTTCATAGTGATGCTTCCTGAGACCTACTTGACTTCACACCCCAAGATATCTGGCTCTAGGTGATAATTACCATTGTGTTTATCTGGTTCATTAAGACTTTTTTTTTTTTTTGGTACAATTCTTCTCTGTATTCTTACCACCTTTTAATATCATCTGCTTCTGTTAGTTCCTTATTTTTCTGTCCTTTATTGTGCCCATCTTTGCATGAGATATTCCCTTGGTATCTCTAATTTTCATGATGAGATCTCTAATCTTTCCCATTCTACTGTTTTCTTCTATTTATTTGCACTGTTTTCTTAGGAAGGCTTTCTTATTTCTCCTTGCTGTTCTTTGGAACTCTACATTCAGACAAGTACATCTATCCCTTTCTTTGCCTTTCACTTCTCTTCTTTTCTCAGCTATTTGTAAGGCCTCCTCAGACAACCACTTTGCCTTTTGAATTTCTTTGTCTTGTGAATAGTCTTGATCATTGCCTCCTGTACAATGTCACAAACCTCTGTCCATAGTTCTTTAGGCACTCTATCAGATCTAATCCCTTGAATCTATTTGTCACTTCCACTGTATAATTGCAAGGGATTTGATTTAGGTCATACTTTAATGGCCTAGTGGTTTTCCCTACTTTCTTCAATTTAAGTCTGAATTTTGCAATATTGGAGTATAGTTGCTTTATAATATTTTGTTAGTTTTGTATTCCCTCCCTCTTAGTCCTCCCTCTCACTCCCCTATCTCACCCATCTTGGTCACTTCAGAACTGAATTTAATGTCCTGTGCTATACAGCAGGCTTCCACTAGATATCTATTTTACACCTGGTAGTATAAATATGTCAATTTTAATCTCTCAGTTTGTCCCACCCTCTCCTCCCTACCATATGACCCAATAATCCCACTACTGAGCATATACCTAAGAAATAATAATTCAAAAAGAACCATGTACCCTTGAGTTCATTGCACCACTATTTACAATAGTCAGGATATGGAATAACATAGATGTCCATTAATAGATGAATGGATAAAGAAGATGTGGTATATATGCACAATGGAATATTACTCAACAATGAAAAGGAACAGAATTATGTCATTTACAGAGATGTGGATGAACCTAGAGGCTGTCATCTAAAAAGAAATGTCAGAAAGAGAAAAACAAATATCATATTAATATTCTTAATGCATATATGTGCAATCTATCTTGTTAATATATTAATACAAATATGTGCAAAAACAAAAGTTGATGTAATTTTTGGTAAGAATACCCACAGCCCTTTATTTTTGAAGTGACAGAGTCTACCACTGTGAAGACAAGAGGGCTATTTTCCTCATCTCTAGCTTCATCTCTGGCATCTAGTTATTTGGTAACCTCAAGACAGAGAATCTTAGTATTACAAGAGCATTCTTTCAATCCAGTGATGTTCCCTCATTGAAAACATGATAAATAATTTCAACAGTAGAATTATGGAATTCAAAACAAAAATCCCATGATGACTATTTCCTGGGGATTATACAGAACACTGGTTTGTCATATATACCAAAATGATCTTAGGTAGTGTCAAAAATAGCTGAGTTTAGAGCTAAAACTTTGAGAGCAGTCTTGGAGATTCCAATGAATATCTGAAATCAAGCTACTTCAAAACTACTTCATTTGTGTTCCCTGAATGGTGACAGTTGGTACACCTTCATTACTAAATAGAACACACATTAAGCATACCACATACTCTGAAGTGATCAAAATTAAGAGTTTTATCCACTATCTTCCTCTTCCCATATCTCTGTTCTCAGTAAGAAATATCTTTTTCTTCTGTTGAAAAAATGAACCTGAAATCTCCAAGACATATTCCATTTAAATAATTTCATGTCTTTCCCAAATTAGTCATTTGAAAAACTAACTTAATAACCTATACAAAATGTTGTCTTTCCATTTTCTTCATTTCCACTTTTCAAGTTAGACTTTTATAATCTTTGGCCTAAACTACTTAAAGCATTTTAAAGGACTGTAATATTTCTTCTTTTCTGACTTATTTTAAAATTTATTTTCAAAAAGCTCCATAGTATACTGATATCAGCAGAATCAAGGTAGAAAGCCATGCCACATATTTCTCTACTGTTTTACATCTGGCTACTGCCTGTTTGATAGCTTTCATTTATAACCATGTCATCTCCTTCACTTTATCCTCTAATCAGCCCAAACTCTGCAGACAGTTGGGAATATGCTATGTACTGTCACATTTTTTGTGCTTTAGCTCAAACTGAACACATGGGTTGAAAGCCTTATGATCATCTCTATCATTAGTATTATATTTATCTTTAAAATCTGAAATATTTTTAATTATGATATTGTCTTTAATTTTTATTTGTGTTGTAATATTTTCTTTGTAATCATAAATTTTTGCTTCTACTTAAATTTTATAAAACTTCACACATAGCTTCATGATGGTGTTTGCATTTTTTTTTCTTGAAGTAATATTCTTTTGTGACATGAAATCAGCCATTAAGCATTTTAAGTGTATAATTCAGTGGAATTTAGCACATTCACAATATTGTGCAACCATCATCTCTGTCTAGTTCCAAGAATATATTCATCACCCCCAAAAGCACACCACACTCATTAAGCAAGACATGCCCCATTCTCTGGGCCTGGCAATGTGTGTTTTCTGCCTCTATAATTTTACCTATCCTTTATGTTTCACATAAATAGAAGCATACAATAAGTTACCATTGTGTACGTGTTTGAGGTTTTCAGTGTTCACACATATTGTAGCATGTATCTGTAGCCAATTCCTTTTTATGACTGAATAGTATTCCATTGATTGGATTAATGATATTTGTTTACTTATTTATCAGATGATAGGTCTTTGTGTTGTTTCCACCTATTGGCTATTGTGACTAGTGTGACTACAAAGAGTGGTGTACAGCTATTTGTTTGAACACCTGCTTTCAATTATTTTTGGTTTATGCCTAGAAGTATAACTGCTGGATCATATAGAAATTCTATGTTTAATTTTTAGAGGACCTGCCAAACTCTTTCACAAAGGCTGCATCATTCACATTTCCATTAGCAGTGTGCAAATCCTAATTGCTCCATATATTTGTCAACAATGTCTGATGAAGATGATGATGATGATTTAAATCTACAGGGTGTGGAGCTGTAACTCATTGTAATTCTGATTTGCAATTATCTAATGACTAATGTCCAAGGAGTGGTGGCTGCACAGGCACAGGAGGGCTGAGAGGAGCTACTCCATGTTCAAGATCAGGAGGGGCGGCAGTGAAGAGATACCCTCCTCCAAGGTAAGAAGCAGCAGCTGCGCTTTGTTGGAACAGCCATGAAGAGGTACCCCAAGTCCAAGGTAAGAGAAACCCAAGTAAGATGATAGGTGTTATAGGAGGGCATCAGAAGGCAGGCACACTGAAACCATAATCACAGAAAACTAGTCAATCTAATCACATGGACCACAGCCTTGTCTAACTCAATGAAACTAAGCCATGTCCTTTGGGGCCACCCAAGACAGACGGGTCATGGTGGAGAGGTCTGACAGAATGTGGTCCATTGGAGAAGGGAATGGCAAACCACTTCAGCATTCTTGCCTTGAGAACCCCACGAACATTATGAACAGGCAAAATGATAGGATACTGAAAGAGGAACTCCCCAGGTCGGTAGGTGCCCAATATGCTACTGGAGATCAGTGGAGAAATAACTCCAAAAAGAATGAAGGGATGGAGCCAAAGCAAAGCAATACCCAGTTGTATATGTGAATGGAGACAGAAGCAAGGTCCGATACTGTAAAGAGCAATATTGCATAGGAACCTGGAATGTCAGGTCCATGAATCAAGGCAAATTGGAAGTGGTCAGACAGGAGATGGCAAGAGTGAACGTCGACATTCTAGGAATCAGTGAACTAAAATGGACTGGAATGAGTGAATTTAACTCAAATGACCATTATATCTACTACTGTGGGCAGGAATCCCTCAGAAAAAATGGAGTAGCCATCAGGGCCACCAAAAGAGTCCAAAATGCAGTACTTGGATGCAATCTCAAAATGACAGAATGATCTCTGTTTGTTTCCAAGGCAAACCATTCAATATCATGGTAATCCAAGTCGATGCCCCAACCAGTAATGCTGAAGAAGCTGAATTTGAATGGATCTATGAAGACCTACAAGACCTTTTAGAACTAACACCCCAAAAAAGATGTCCTTTTCATTATAGGGGACTGGAATGCAAAAGTAGGAGTCAAGAAACACCTGGAGTAACAGGCAAACTTGGCCTTGGAATACAGAATGAAGCAGGGCAAAGACTAATAGAGTTTTGCCAAGAGAACGCATTGGTAATAGCAAACACCCTCTTCTAACAACACAAGAGAAGACTCTACACATGGACATCACCAGATGGTCAACACTGAATTCAGACTGATTATAGTCTTTGTAGCAAAAGATTGAAAAGCTCTATACAGTCGGCAAAAACAAGACAGGAGCTGACTGTGGCTCAGATCATGAACTCCTTATTGCCAAGTTCAGACTTAAATTGAATAAAGTAGGGGAAACTACAAGACCATTCAGGTATGACCTCAATCAAAGCCCTTATGAATATATAGTGGAAGTGAGAAATAGATTTAAGGGACTAGATCTGATAGAGAGAGTGTCTGAAGAACTATGGACTGAGGTTCATGACATTGTACAGCAGACAGGGATCAAGACCATCCCCATGAAAAAGAAAAGCAAAAAGGCAAAATGGCTGTCTGGGGAGGACTTATAAAAGTCCTTTCTTACTGTGAAAACAAGAGAAGCAAAAAGCAAAGGAGAAAAGGAAAGATATGAGCATCTGAATGCAGAGTTCCAAAGAATAGCAAGAAGAGATAAGAAAGCCTTCCTCAGCGATCAATAGAAGAAGTAGAGGAAAACAACAGAATGGGAAAGACTAGAGATCTCTTCAAGGAAATTAGAGATACCAAGGGAACAATTCATGCAAAGATGGGCTCAGTAAAGGACAGAAATGGTATAGACCTAACAGAAGCAGAAGATATGAAGAAGAGGTGGCAAGAATACACAGAAGAACTGTACAAAAAAGATCTTCAAAACGAAGATAATCACGATGGTGTTATCACTAACCTAGAGCCAGATTATCCTGGAATGTGAAGTCAAGTGGGCCTTAGGAAGCATCACTATGAACAAAGCTAGTGGAGGTGATGGAATTCCAGTTGAGCTCTTTCAAATACTGAAGGATGATGCTGTGAAAGTGCTGCACTCAATATGCCAACAAATCTGGAAAAATCAGCAGTGGTTACAGGACTGGAAATGGTCAGTTTTCACTCCAATCCCAAAGAAAGGCAATGCCAAAGATTGCTCAAACTACTGCACAATTGCACTCATCTAAAAAGATAGTAAAGTAATGCTCAAAATTCTCCAAGCCAGGCTTCAGCGATAAGTGAACCATGAAATTCCAGATGCTCAAGCTGGTTTTAAAAAAGGCAGAGGATCCAGAGAGCAAATTGCCAACATCCTCTGGATCATGGAAAAAGCAAGAGAGTTCCAGAAAAACATATATTTGTGCTTTCTTGACTATGCCAAAGCCTTTGACTGTGTGAGGTGAGGTGAAGTCGCTCAGTCGTGTCCGACTCTTTGCGACCCCGTGGACCGTAACCTATTAGGCTTCTCCGTCCATGGGATTCTCCAGGCAAGAATACTGGAGTGGATTGCCATTTCCTTCTCCAGGGGATCTTCCCGACCCAGGGATCGAACCCGGGTCTCCCGCATTGGAGGCAGACGCTTTAACCTCTGAGCCACCAGGGATCACAATAAACTGTGTCTCCCGCATTGGAGGCAGACGCTTTAACCTCTGAGCCACCAGGGATCACAATAAACTGTGGAAAATTCTGAGAGAGATGGGAATACCAGACCACCTGACTTGTCTCTTGAAAAACCTATATGCAGGTTAGGAAGTAACAGTTAGAACTGGACATGAAACAACAGACTGATTCCAAATAGGAAATGGAGTACATCAAGGCTGTATACTGTCACTCTGCTTATTTAACTTCTATGCAGAGTACATCATGAGAAACGCTGGGCTGAAAGAAGCACAAGCTGGAATCAAGATTGCTGGAAGAAATATCAATAATATTAGATATGCAGATGACACCATGCTTATGGCAGAAAGTGAAGAGGAACAAAAAAGTCTCTTGATGAAAGTGAAAGAGGAGAGTGAATAAGTTGACTTAAAGCTCAACATTCAGAAAACAAAGATTATGGCATCTGGTCCCATCACTTCATGGGAAATAGATGGGGAAACAGTGTAAATAGTGTCAGACTTTATTTTGGGGGACTCCAAAATCACTGCAGATGATGATTGTAGCCATGAAAATAAGACACTTCCTCCTTGGAGGGAAAGTGATGACCAACCTAGATAGCATATTGAAAAGAAGACACATTACTTTGCCAACAAAGATCCGTCTAGTTAAAGCTTTGGTTTTTCCAGTAATCATGTATGGATGTGAGAGTTGGACTGTGAAGAAGGCTGAGTGCTGAAGAATTGATGCTTTTGAACTGTGGTGTTGGAGAAGACTCTTGAGAGGCCCTTGGACTGCAAGGAGATCCGACCAGTTCAATCTAAAGAAGATCAGTCCTGGGTGTTCTTTGGAAGGACTGATGCTAAAGCTGAAACTAAAGTACTTTGGCCACTTCATGTAAAGAGTTGACTTATTTGAAAAGATTCTGATGCTGGGAGGGATTGGGGATAGGAAGGGAAAGGGACGACAGAGGATGAGATGGCTGGATGGCATCATCCCCTCGATGGACGTGAGTTTGAGTGAACTCCGGATGTTGGTGGATAGACAGGGAGGCCTGGCATGCTGTGATTCATGGGGTCGCAAAGAGTCGGACATGACTGAGCGACTGAACTGAACTGAACTGAATGACTAATGTTTAACATCATTCCATGGGCTTGTTGGTCATTTGCACTTCGTCTTTGGAGAAAAGCCTAGAAAATGAATGACAAGACACACTGTGGAAAATACTTGCAAAATAGAGCTCTCATAGATTCTCATATCCTGAATATGTAAAGAGCTTTTGCAACTCAACAGAGGAGACAAAATACCCAATTTAATACTATGCAAAGGATTTCACCATTCTTAATCATTATATTTTTAGGATGTGAACATAGGACCTGACTTCCTTCTTATTTATTCTTATGAATAAATATTCTTATTCTTGGGCTTCCCAGGTGGTTCAGTGGTAAAGAATCCACCTGCAAAGCAGTAGATGCACATTTGATCCCTAGTTTGGGCAGATCCTCTGGAGAAGGAAATGGTAACCTATTCTAGTAATCTCACCTGGGAATCCCCATGGACACTAGAGTTTGGTTGGCTATATAGTCCATGGGGTTGCAGAAAGAATCTGACACAACTGATGAAACACACACACATGCATGCCTATGTACATTTTAGTATGTATATATGGATATCTGTACTAAATATGGACAGGTTCAAAACATGGACTGAATCAAAACTGTGAAAGGATTACATCAAGGCTGTATATTGTCACCCTGCTTATTTAATGTCTATGCAGAGTACATTGTGAGAAACGCTGGGCTGGATGAAGCACAAGCTGGAATTAAGACTGCTAGAAGAAATATCAATAAGCTGAGATATGTAAATGACAGCAGCTTTATGGCAGAAATTGAAGAGGAACCAGAGAGCCTCTTGATAGAGGTGAAAGAGTAGAGTGAAAAAGCTGGCTTAAAACTCAGCGTTCAAAAAATGAAGATCCATGCATATGGTCCCATCATTTCATGGCAAATAAACGGGGAAACAATAGAAATAGTGAGAGAATTTATTTTCTTGGGCTCCAAAATCACTGCAGATTGTGACTTCAGCCATGAAGTTAAAAGATGGAAGAAAATCTGTGACAAACCTAGACAGCATATTAAAAAACAGACATTTCTTTGCCCACAAATGTCCATATGTCAAAGCTACGTCTTTTTTTCCAGTAGTCATGTATGGATTTTAGAGCTGAACCATAAAGAAGACTGAGCACCGAAGAATCGATGCTTTTGAATTGTGTTGGAGAAGTCGGTTGAGAGTCCCTTGTACAGCAAGGAGATCAAAGAGTCAATCCTAAAAGAAATCAATCTTGAATATTCATTGTAAGGACTGATTCTGAAGCTGCAGCTCAAATATTTTGGCCACCTGATGTGAAGAGCCAACTCATTAGAAAAGACCCTGATGTTAGGAAAGACTGAAGGCAGGAGAAGGGGACAACAAAAGATGAAGTGGTTGGATGGCATCACCGACTCAACAGGCATGAGTTTAAGCAAGCTCTGGGAGTTAGTGAAGGACAGGAAAGCCTGGCGTGCTGCAGTCAGTGGGCTATCACAAAGAGTCGGACATTACTGAACAACAGAACAACAACAAATAGTTATCTGTGAAAAGGTACATTTCTAGTTTTGTTATGGATCTTAGGATCTCCTTTTGTCATCATCATGATTTTTCTCATGTTTTCTTTGGAGAATTTTCTTATTTCCTAGATTTCCTATTTCTATTACTTAATTTACTCTATTATTTTGGTGCAGTAAATAGTCCTTTCTGAGATAGATTTGGGGTAAAGAAATTTATCAAGACACTCAGTTTGTAAACGTGTATTTATTTAATCTTTTCTTAATTTTAAACTGGACAGAAAATTTTAGTTCAGAAAAATTTGACACATCTTTTATTGTTTTCTATTTTCTTATGTTGTAGTTGAGAATATGGACATCTTATTCATCCTGGAGCCATTTCTTGCAACTTTTTTTCCCTCTCTGAATTGTTAAGATTTCTTTGTCATTCTGAATGTTTTAAAATTCATTAAGATGTGACTTTATTTGAATCTATTTCTGTTTGCTATCCTATGAATTTGCTTGGTACTTAGCTTCATGAAAAATTTTCTTACATCTGAAAACTTTATGGAATACTTTGCCTACTGAATCCCTGTCTCTTATACACATCTAGATGTGTATAAGAGACAGGGTAGAAAGCCATGCCACATATTTCTCTACTGTTTTACATCTGGCTACTGCCTGTTTGATAGCTTTCATTTATAACCATGTCATCTCCTTCACTTTATCCTCTAATCAGCCCAAACTCTGCAGACAGTTGGGAATATGCTATGTACTGTCACATTTTTTGTGCTTTAGCTCAAACTGAACACATGGGTTGAAAGCCTTATGATCATCTCTATCATTAGTATTATATTTATCTTTAAAATCTGAAATATTTTTAATTATGATATTGTCTTTAATTTTTATTTGTGTTGTAATATTTTCTTTGTAATCATAAATTTTTGCTTCTACTTAAATTTTATAAAACTTCACACATAGCTTCATGATGGTGTTTGCATTTTTTTTTCTTGAAGTAATATTCTTTTGTGACATGAAATCAGCCATTAAGCATTTTAAGTGTATAATTCAGTGGAATTTAGCACATTCACAATATTGTGCAACCATCATCTCTGTCTAGTTCCAAGAATATTTTTTTTCTGTGAATATATTTTTCTTTAGAGCAATAGTCTGTTCTTTTTTTCATAGATGTAATGTTGTCTCAGCTCTAAACTTCAGATTTTTTACTTATCTTTAAATATTTTCTAAAAAGTACTATTTTCTATTTGCTTCTTTTGTCTTCTGCCTTATTATTAGACTTCATTTTCCTCAAAACCTGGGGTTTCTTATCCACTTCAGCATATTTAATAATTATTCATTAAAAATCTGTCTGGGATCACCATGTATGTTAATTTGCCCTCAACTGTGAATTTGACTAATGGTTGATTTGGCAGAGTTGTTATAATGAGAAAAAAAAAAATTAAAAGTACCTTTAGGCTTTTATTCTCCCAGTGAAATTGACATCCTCTCGTCAAAAAGATACTGACATGCAGAGTGTTTGTTCTGGGAGTTCTTGTGGTTGAGCAAGTGAAGAAGGCCAGGTGCTCACTATTCATGGATGATAACCAGTGGACACTCTTTCTGTGCCAGGTGCAGCTTCTAGTGCACTGCATTACTTGTCGTTTATTTCATACACAATTCTACCAGTTAGCTCCAAGAATTCTACATATTTCACAAATGGTAAATGAGTTATCAGTTCAGCTCAGTTCAGTTCAGTCACTCAGTCGTGTCCAACTCTTTGCGACCCCATGAATCGCAGCATGTCAGGCCTCCCTGTCCATCACCAACTCCCGGACTTCACTCAGACTCATGTCCATCGAGTCAGTGATGCCATCCAGCCATCTCATCCTCGGTTGTCCCCTTCTCCTCCTGCCCCCAATCCCTCCCAGCATCAGAGTCCTTCCCAATGAGTCAACTGTTCCCATGAGGTGGCCAAAGTACTGCAGTTTCAACTTCAGCATCATTCCCTCCAAAGAAATCCCAGAGCTGATCTCCTTCAGAATGGACTGGTTGGATCTCCTTGCAGTCCAAGGGACTCCCAAGAGTCTTCTCCAACACGACAGTTCAAAAGCTTCAATTCTTCGACACTCAGCTTTCTTCACAGTCCAACTCTCACATCCATACATGACCACTAGATTAAATAACTTATCTAAAGTCAATTTTTAAATTTTTTAATTTATTTAATAGTTGAAGGAGAATTGCTTTACAGAACTTTGTTGATTTCTGCCAAACATCAACATGAATCAGCCATAGGTATACATATTTACCATCCCTCTTGAACATCCCTCCCGTCTCCTCCAATCCCACCCTTCCAGGTTGTTACAGAGCTCCAGTAAGAGTTCCCTGAGTCATACAGAAAATTCCTATTGGCTGTCTATTTTATATATGGTAATGTAAGTTCCCATGTTACTCTCTCCATACATCCCACCCTCTCCTTCTCCCCCATTCCCCCGTGTCACACATAAGTCCATTCTTGATGTCTGTGTCTCCATTCAGTTCAGTTCAGGTCAGTCGCTCAGTCATGTCCGACTCTTTGTGACCCCATGAATCGCAGCATGCCAGGCCTCCTTGTCCATCACCAACTCCCGGAGTTGACTCAAACTCATGCCCATCAAGTCAGTGATGCCATCCAGCCATCTCATCCTCTGTCATCCCCTTCTCCTGCCCCCAATCCCTCCCAGCATCAGAGTCTTTTCCAATGAGTCAACTCTTAGCATGAAGTCGTCAAAGTACTGGAGTTTCAGCTTCAGCATCAGTCCTTCCAATGAACACCCAGGACTGATCGCCTTTAGAATGGACCAGTTGGATCTCCTTGCAGTCCAAGGGACTCTCAAGAGTCTTCTCCAATACCACAGTTGAAAAGTATCAATTCTTTGGGGCTCAGCTTTCTTTGCAGTCCAACTCTCACATCCATACATGACCACAGGAAAAACCATAGCCTTGACTAGACGGACCTTTGTTGGCAAAGTAATGTCTCTGCTTTTGAATATGCTATCTAGGTTGGTCATAACTTTCCTTCCAAGGAGTAAGCATCTTTTAATTTCATGGCTGCAATCACCATCTGCAGTGATTTTGGAGCCCCCAAAAATAAAGTCTGACACTGCTTCCACTGTTTTCCCATCTACTTCCCATGAAGTGATGGGACGAGATGCCATGATCTTCGTTTTCTGAATGTTGAGCTTGAAGCCAACTTTTTCTCTCTCCTCTTTCACTTTCATCAAGAGGCTCTTTAGCTCCTCTTCACTTTCTGCCATTAGGGTGGTATCATCTGCATATCTGAGGTTGTTGATATTTCTCCCAGCAATCTTGATTTCAGCTCGTGCTTCTTCTAGCCCAGCATTGCCCTGTAAATAATTTCATTAGTGCCATATTTCTAGATATCATATATATGTGTTTATAAATGATATGAAGAAGTGAGAAAGTTGTGTTAACTTTTTTTAGAATGGTTGGCTTATTCTTTTCTCCTTTGATCCTGCAACTCAAGGATTTAAACTTTCATGATTCATGTTAGAAAGGCTTATTAAGATTTTTTGTGTTCACTTCTTTCTTCTTTTTTTTTAACCATTTTTTAATCTCATCTAAAAAGAACATTGTTGCCAGCTCTTCAAAACATTTTTTTTTCATTCCATTGTATGTTATTGTGAAGTGATAAACACATGACATGTTCTGTTTTAGTCTTTATAGAATCACTTTGCCTCTCAAACCATGAGAAATGTTTAGATATTCATATTACACTATGATTGAAATTAATTAATGAGAGAGAACTACATGATCATTATTCTATTTGCAACATGAGTATCTTTCTCCCATTTTCATTAAATTGTATCAAATTTTCTTATGCATAATCTGTGAGCTGTCTCTTATACACATCTTTCTTATTTCCTTCAGAGTTACAGTTGTCAAGACAATATGGTACTGGCACAAAAACAGAAATATAGCTCAATTTCTGTACCGGACAGAAAGCCCAGAGGAAAACTCATGCACCCATGGTCACCTAATCAAATATACAAGGATACAAATATACAAACAAAGGAGGCAAGAATGTATAATGGAGAAGGGTCAGTCTCTGCAATAAGTGGTGCTGGGAAGAATCAGCTACATGTAAAAGAATGAAATTAGGGAACATTTTTCATTCTTTTACATGTAGCTGTCTCTTCATTCCTTTACATTTAATTTCATATAGCTATTTCTTCATTCCTTTACATATAGCTGTATCTTCCCAGCACCGCTTATTGCAGAGACTGACCTTTCTCCATTATACATTCTTGCCTCCTTTGTTTATTGTATATTTGTGCCCTTGTATATTTGATTAGGTGACCATGGGTGCATGAGTTTTCCTCTGGGCTTTCTGTCTGGTACAGAAATTGAGCTATATTTCTGTTTTTGTGCCAGTACCATATTGTCTTGACAACCGTAACTCTGTAGCATAGTCTGAAGTCAGAGAGAGAGCCTAATTCCTCCATCTCCATTTTTCTTTCTCATGATTGTCTTGGCTGTTTGCGGTATTTTATGTTTCCAAAAAAACTGGAGGACAAAATTTTTGTTCTATTTCTGTGAAAAATTCTGTTGGCTGTTTGATAGAATTGCACTGAACCTGTAAATTGCTTTGGTTAGTATAGACATTTTCACAATATCAGTTCTTCCCATCCAAGAACATGGTACATCTTTGTTATCTTTGACCTCTTTCATTGGTATTTTACAGTTTTCTGACTACAGGTCTTTTGCCTCTTTAGGTAGGTTTATTCCTAGTTATTTTATTCTTTTTATTGCAGTGGTAAATGCGACTGTTTCATTAATTTCTCTTTCTGATCTTTCATTGCTAGTGCAGAGGAATGCAAGGGATTTCTGTGCACTCATTTTGTATCCTGCAACTTTACCAAATTCACTGATGAGCTCCAGTAGTTTTCTGGTGGCATTTTTAGAATTTTCTATGTGTGGTATCACGTCATCTGCAAAGTGGGACAGTTTTACTTCTTCTTTTCCAAGTTGCATTCTTTTTCTTTTTCTTCCCTGATTGTCATGACTAGGATCTCCAAATCTATGCTGAGTGAGTGGTGAGAATGGACGTCCTTGTCTTGTTTCTGATCTCTGATAAAATGCTTTCAGTTTTTCACCATTGAGAATGATGCTTTCCGTGGGTTGGTCATATATGGCCTTTATTATGTTGAAGTAGGTTCCCTCTATGCCCACTTTCTGGAGAGTTTTTATCATAAATCAGTGTTGAATTTTGTCAAAAGCTTTTTCTGCATCTAATCAAGATGATTATATGGTTTTTATTCTTTGTTAGATCTCCTGGAGAAGAAAATGGCAACCCGCTCCAGTATTCTTGCCTGCAAAATTCCACAGATGAAGGAGCCTGGTGGGCTACAGTCCATGGTGTCACAAAGTCGGACACGACTGACCAACTCCACTTTTCAAATCTATATCACATAGATTTGCATATATTGAAGAATCCTTGCATCCCTCAGATAAATCTCATTTGATCATAGTGTCTGAGCCTTTTACTGTGTTGTTGGATTCTATTTGCTAATATTTAGTTGAAGATTTTTGTGTTTATGTTCATCAGTGGTATTGCTCTTATTATCTTTTTTGTGATATCTTTTACCGGTTTTGGTATCAGGATGATGGTGGCTTCATAGAATGAGTTTGGGAGTATTCCACCCTCTGTATTTTTTGAAAGAGTTTCAGGAGGATAGGTGGTAGCCTTTCTCTAAATGTTTGACAGAATTCACCTGTAAAGTCATATGCTATTGGACATTCATTTATTGAAAGATTTTAACTACTAAACTAGCAGACACTCAGTTGTGTCCGACTCTTTGGGACCCATTGACTGTAGCCTGCCAGGCTTCTCTGTACATGGAATTTTCAAGAATACTGGAATGGGTTTCCATTTCCTTCTCCAGGAGACCTTCCCAACCCAGGGATTGAACCTGCATCTCTTGTATCTCCTGCACTGGCAGGCGGATTCTTCACTAGTGCCACCGGGGAAGCCTTTTCAATTAGTTTTTTTGTCATTATGTGTGATTGTTATATTTTTCATTTCTTCATGATTCATTCTTGAAAGGTTTTACCTAAGAATTTATCCATTTTTTCCAGGTTGTCCTTTTTATTGACATATAGTTGCATGTTGGAGAAGGCGATGGCACCCCACTCCAGGGTTCTTGCCTGGAAAATTCCATGGACAGAGAAGCCTGGTAGGCTGCAGTCCATGGGGTCGCTAAGAGTCGGACACGACTGAGCGACTTCACTTTCACTTTTCACTATCATGCATTGGAGAAGGAAATGGCGACCCACTCCAGTGTTCTTGCCTGGAGAATCCCAGGGATGGGGGAGCCTGGTGGGCTGCCGTCTATTGGGTCACACAGAGTCGGACACGACTGAAGTGACTTAGCAGCAGCAGCAGCAGCATAGTTGCATGTAATAGTCTCTTATGATCCTTTGTATTTCTGCAGTGTCAGTTCTAATTCTTTTTCATTTCTAACTTTATTGATTTGAATCTTTTTTTTTATTAGTCTGGCTAAAGGTTTATCAATTTTATCTTCTCATAGAACCAACTTTTAGTTTTATTGATCTTTATAAAACTTCTAGTTTTATTAATAAAAATAGTAATTTTAAAAATTCATTTCTATTTCATTTATTCCTGCTCTGATCTTTATGATTTTGTTCCTTCTACTAACTTTTTGGGGGTTTTTTGTTCTTTCTCTAGTTGCTTCAGCTGTAAGATTAGATTGTTTGAGATTTTCTTCTTTCTTGACGAAAGACTGAATTGCTATAAACTTCCCTCTTAAAATTGCTTCTGCTGCATCCCATAGGATTTGTGTCATCTTATTTTCATTGTCATTTGTTTCTATGTATTTTTTTTATTTCTTCCTTGGTTTCTTCAGTGATATCTTGGTTATTTAGTAATGTATTATTTAGCTTCCTTGTGTTTTTTTTTTTTTTTTTTCCCCATAATTGATTTCTATTCTCGTAATAGCATTGTGGTTAGAAAAGATGCTTGATATAATTACAGTTTTCTAAAATTTACCAAGGTTTGATTTGTGATCCAAAATGTGATCTTTCCTGGAGAATATTCCATGTGTGTTTGAGAAGAAAGTATATTCAGCAGCTTTCAGGTGGAATGTCCTATAAATATCAATTAAGTCTATCTGGTCTACTGTGTCATTTAAAGCCTGTGTTTCCTTATTTATTTTCAGTATGGGTGATCTGTCCATTGACGTAAGCAGGGTGCTACCGTCGATTTCCCCTTCTACGGCTGCTAGCGTTTGTCTTACGTTTTGAGGTGCTCCTATGCTGGGTACATAAACATGCATAATTGTTTTATCTTCGTGACTTGATCCCTTATTATGTAGTGACTTTATTTTAAAGTCTATTTTACTTGATATGAGTATTGCTACCCCACTTTTGATTTCCATTTGCATGGAATATATTTTTCCATCTCCTCACTTTCAGTCACACAGGCTGAAAGTGTCCCTAGATCTGAAGTGGATCTCTTGTAGACAGCAGATCTATGGGTGTTATTTGTGTATCCATTCAACTAATCTGTGTCTTTTGGTTGGAGTATTTCATCTTTTTACACCTAAGATAGTTATTGATATGTATATTTTTATTACCATTTTCTTATTTTGGGTTTCTTAATTGAAGTATAGTTGATTAATAATATTAATTTCAAAAAGTACAACATAGTGACCAAGTGTTTTTATGATTATTATCCATTTAAAGTTATTATCAAATAACAGGTGTATTTTCCCATGCTGTACAGTATATCCTTGGTGTTGATTTCATACACAGTATCAGTAGTTTGTGCCTCTTAATCCCATCCCCCACCTTGCTTCCCTACCCGCCCATCTTCTCCCCACTGGTAATCACTAGTTGGCTGTCTATATTGGTAAGTCTGCTTCTGTTTTGTCATATACATTTGCTTTATTTCTTAGATTTCACATGTAAATGATAGCCCGGAATATTTGCCTTTCTCTGACTTATTTCACTTATAATAATTCTAGGTCCATCCATACTCTTGCAGATGATAGAACTTTATTCTTTTTTATAGCTGAGTGATATTCCATTACATACATGTGCACCACGTGCTCTTTCTTTAGTCATTTGTTCCTGGGCACTTACATTGCTTCCGTATCTTGGGATGCTCCGATGAACAGCGGGGTGCATGTACATTTCTGAACACATGTTTTCATTTTATTTGGTTATATACCTAGCAAGAAAATTGCTGGATCTTATACTATTTCTACTTTTAGCTTTTAAAGGGAACTTCATACTGTTTTCCACAGTGGCTGGACCAGTTTACAGTCCCATCAATGGTGTATGACGGTCCCCTCTTCTGCATGTTAGCACCAACACTTGTTATTTGTAAACTTTGGATGATAGCCACTTTGACAGGTGTGAGGTGATATTTCATTGTGGTTTTCATTTGCATTTCTGTAAAGTTTAGCAGTGTTGAGCATTTTTTAAATGTGTCTGTTGACTATCTTTGTATCTTCTTTGGAGAAATGTCTACTCAGTTCTTTTGCCCACTTTTTGGCTGGGTTCTTTTTTTCAATATTGAGTTATGTGAGCTGTCTATAAATTTTGGATATTGATGACTTACCAGTCATATCATTTGCAAATATTTTTTCCATTCAGTTGGTGGCTTTTTCAGTTGGTTGCTTTATTTTGCTGTGCAAATGCTTTTCCCTTCAGGTCCCATTTGTGTATTTTTCCTTTTTTTTTCTTGCCTTCAGAGAAGGATCCAAAAAATGTTGCTACACCTTATGTCATAGGGTGTTCTGCCTTTTTTTTTTTTTTTTAGTGTTATGGTTTCAGATCTTACATTTAAGACTTTAATCCATTTTGAATTTATTGTTGTATATGATGTGAGAAAATATTCTAATCTCATTTAATCTCATTTTTTCCTTGTAGCTGTCCAGTTTTCCCAGCATCACTTATTAGAAGAGGCTGTCTTTTCTCCATTGCATTTTGTTACCTCATTTCTCATAGATTAATTGACCGTAAGTGTGTGGGTTTATTTCTGGACTCTGTAGTCTGTTCCATTGATCTGTTTTTGTACCAGTGCTGTGCTGTTTTAATTACTGTTCATTTACAGTATAGTCTGATATCAGAGAACATGATACCTCCAACTTTGTTCTGTTTTCTCAACATTGCTTTAGCTGTTTGGAGTTTTGTGGTTCTATATAAATTAGGGTTTTTTGTTCTACTTCTGTGAAGAATTTCATGGGTATTTTGATAGAGACTGCATTAAATCTATAGATTGTTTTGGGTAGTAAGACCATTTTAACAATATTAATTCTTCTGATCCAAGAACACAAGATATCTTTCCATTTCTCTGTATGATTTTCAAATTTCTTTAGCAACGTTTTATAAGTTTCAGAGTATAGTTCTTTCACCTCGTTGGTTCAGTTTATTTCCAGATATCTTATTCTTTTTGATGAAACTGTTAAGGAATTGTTTCCTTAATTTCTCTTGCTGATAGCTTATTATAAATGCACAGAAAAGCAACCGATATGAATCTTGTATCCTGCAACTTTACTAAGTTCATTTATTCTAATAGTGGTTTTTTTTTTTTTTTTTTGGTGGAGCTTTAGTGTGTTCTGTGTGTAGCAATCATGCAATATGCAAACAGTGGCAGTTTTACTTCTTCCCCATCAATTTAGATTCCTTTTATTTCTTTTCATTATCTGATTGCTGTGGTTAAAACTCCCAATACTATGTTAAATAGAAGTGGTAAGAGTGGACATCTTTTGTGTTGTTTCTGATGCTTCCGAGCTTTTCACCACTGAGTATGATGTTAGCTGTGGGTTTGTCACGTAGGCCTTTGCTATGTTGAAGTGTCTTCCCTCTATACCTGCTTTCTTGCGAGCTTTTATCATGAATGGATGTACGATCCTTTTTATCTATTGTCAAATTTGGCTTTGTTAAGGATATTTGTATCTATTTTCATCAGACATATTGGCCTACAATTTTCTTTTTTTGTAACATCTTTCTCTGATTTTGGTATCACAGTAATGGTGGACTTGTAAGTTTGAGATTGTTACATTCTCTTTAACTTTTTGGAACCACTTGGGAAGGAGAGCTCTTCTTTATATGCTTGATAGAATTTCCCTGTAAAACTATCTGGTCCTGGACTTTTGTTTGCTGTGCACTTTTAAAATTACATATTCAATTTCACTATTCGGGAAATAGGTTGTCTATTTTTGATTCGGTCTCAGAAGGGTGTATATTTCTAGAAATTTGTCCATTTCTTCTAGGTTGTCCAATTTGTTGGCATATAACTGTTCACAGTATTGTCTTAAAATTCTTTGCATCTCTGTGGAATTGGTGCTGTTTTTCTTCTTTCATTTATTTTGTTTATTTGAGTTCTCTTTCTTCTTGATGAACCTGACTAAAGGTTTATCAACTTTATTGTCTTTTTAAAGATCTAGCTCCTGTTTCACTGATATTTTCTATTTTTGTGTCTATTTCCTCTCTGACCTTTATTATTTCCTTCCTAATGCTAACTGAGCTTTGTGAGTTCTTTTTTAAATTCTTTATGATGGAAAATTAGGTTGCTTATTTAATATTTGTCTTGCTTCCTGAGGTCTGCCTGCATCACTATAAACTTACCTCTCGGAACTGCTTTTGCTACATCCCACAGATTTTGAAAAGTTACATTTCCATCTTCATTGTCTAAAGGTATTTTCATATATTTAAAAAATATTTCATATATTTAAAATATTTCATATTTGGCATATAATTATTTGTTTTAAACAGGTAGACCTGTAAGTTCAAACATTCTAAAAGATCTACATTTTCTCTACTCCCTTCACATTTTTTTCTTATTTAAGTATTGATTTCCAATGTTATGTACTGCAAAATGAGTCAGTTTATATAGTATACATATTATCATCTATAGGGCTTCCCACGTGGCACAGTGGTAAAGAATCTGCCTCCCAATGCGAGACACAAGATAGTATTTATAAAAGTATATGTGTGTGTATATATATTTCCATAATCTTTTCCATTATGCTTTATTACAGAGTATTGAATATAGTTCTCTGCTTTCTGTACCTAGGTATCTGTTTCCTTCTTCATACTCAGATAGTTTCAGCCTGAATTTTATTAAATACATTTTCAACCACATTCTCTCCCTTCTCCTTCTGGGACCCCTGTAATGTAAATGTTTGTACACTTAATGTTATAACAAAGATCCCTTGTTTTCATTTTTTTAATTTGTCTTTCGTTTTTGCTTCTCTCATTGTTTTCTGTCATTCTTTCAGGTCACCTCGTTGTTCTTCTGTGTGACCTCGTCTGTTAATTCCTTCTAGCGTGTTTTTTAGTTATTGTACCCTTCCCTGGTAGGCGAATTCTGAAACACTGCACCACCTAGGAAGCCCTGGGTCAGGAAGATCCCTGGAGTAGAAAATGGCAATCCACTCCAGTATTCCTGCCTGGAAAATTCCACGGACAGAGAAGCCTGGAGGGCTTACAGTCCATGGGGTCACAAGGAGTTGGATATGACTGAGCACGCCCACACACACATATTTTATTTTTCAGGTATGACTGGCTCTTTTTTATATGTTCTAGTTCCATGTTAAAATTCTGTGTTCATCTATTCTTTTCCTAAGTCAGTCAGCATCCCTATTAATAATGCTTTGAAGTCTCCAGTAGATTGTATATTTCTATTTTTCTATTATTTAAGGTGTTTTCTCTTTCTCTTTCAGTAGAGACAAATTCCTCTGTTTTCTCATTTTGCTTTTCTCTGTCTCTATGAAATTAGGTGCAACTATTACCTACAGTGGTCTTTGAGGGTGTTATTATATGGGAGCATCCCTATACAGACTCTTTATGCCCAGTGCCTTTGGTGGAAAGCTGGATTTGACATGAACACAAGTCACTCTTTGCTCAGGGGGTGCTGGCAGCTGGCAGCTTGGTGAGCAGGTGAGGCTGGAGCAGGAGGGATGAGGGCTGGAGCCAGATTTGAGCTAGGGCTCCTCCTCTGCTCTGTGGCAGGTCTCAAGTTCCCAGAGCAGAAGAAACGCTGAGGCTCTGGCCTAGCTAACCCTGTTCCCTTTAAGATGTGCCCTTCCCCTTCCAGCAGCACCCTCAGCTCCAGAGAGGAGCAGGGCTGCAGCAGGAGGATCTGGTGTGGATTCAGCAAGAGCTGGGCACTGGGTGTGGTGATCTGTCTGCCCTTAGCAATCTGGTCGGCCTCGGATGCGCTCTGGTAGTGCTGGCCCGCTCCCTGCTCAGGTGCTGCTGAGGGTCTGAGCTGCCGCAGCATCTCATGCCCGGGCTTTTTCCTCATTGTTGGCAATCCTCCTGGCTCCAGCGTGGAGCTGACACGAGAGGCCAGCACTGCTGGAGGACTACGCGGCTCAGGCTGGGGTGTGAGGGGGGTGCTTGTGGGAAACCCGTCAGCCAGCCACGTGGCTTAAATCCACCCTTTCTGCTCTGCCTCAGGGGCAAACTCCTCGTAAGTGGACTCTCTGCTCCCCATGTGGAAGCCCTCCTGTTAGTCCCAGCAGCCCCACAACCAGCCCAGGCGGCTCGTCTTTCCCTTGCTGGACCCCAGGGCTGTGGGGACCGATCTGTGACTTGGCTGCCGGCTCCCCAGGGAGGGTCCCCACTGCCCCGACTCCTCTCTCAGGGTCCCGGGCCCCTGGCTGGCCCCTTCCCTTCCGCACTGGCCATGCGCGTGTCTCTCTTGCAGCCGTGACGGCACAGGAGTCCTATGCCAGCCACCAGTGAGCCTGCGGTGAGAACGCTTCCACGGGGAGACGTGCTTTTTTGTGGCTGTACTTCTGATATGTTCATGAGGGACGTGAGTTCTGTGTCCTCTTACTCTGCCATCTTGATTCTTTCCTTGTCCTGTTTAAAAAATCTTTGCACATTCCAAGGCTATAAAAAATATTATCCTGTGTTTTACTTTAAAAGCTGTCAGATATAGTCTGTTTGCAGAGGGGAGTTGGTTCGGGTAGTGACCACGGTGCATTGTTTTCCACATGGATGTGTAACTGGCACGGCACTGTGGATTATAAATAGCAGTCTTTCCCGCAGTGAACTTCAGTGGAGTCTCTCTTGCAGTCCAGGTAACTGTGTGCAGGTGTGTGTCTCTCCCGTCCTGCCCCGCGGTGCATTAGTCTACACTTGGAACAGCCCCTGCTGTTTCATCAGCGCGGATGAGCCTTGCTGTGCTCTCGTGCACATTCTCCTGCTCTTCCCTACATCCACGCCGATTCTGCTGCTCTAGGTCCTCTGCCTTTCTACATACATCTTAGAAACAGCTTGTAAATTTACACACACACACACAAATAAACCACAGAAAACCACTTGTGACTTTCACAGATTGTCCTGTACAGAGCGATGTGAAGAGAACCATCTTAACGGTTTTGTCTTCTAATTCACAAACACAGTAATAAGCTACCATTTACTGAGGTCTTTTATTTTATTATAATGTTTAATAATTTCCAAGGTAGAGTTCTTATAAATCTCTGTTATACTTAAAGTACTTTATATTTTGAGGTAATTGTGTTATTAGTTTTTGAGTTTCGTTTCCATTTACCCATTGTTACTACCTAAAAACACGATTTTTGAATATTGGTCTTGTGTTCTGAGACCTTGCTAAATGCACTTATTAGATATAGTAGCTTTCTACAAAATTATCAAGATTTCCTAAGTCTATGAATAAAGTCCATTTTACTTTATGTTTTGCCTCAAAAAACACTAGCTGGCTTTTCCAATACAATGTTGAATAGAAGTGATGAGAACATATTGTTTTGTTCCTGATATGAGGGAGAAAGCAATTAGCATTTCAACAGTACATGTGGTATTAGCTGTAGGTTTTTCATAGATGGCCATTTTAGAAAGTTTAATTCTGTCCCTAATCTCGTGTGTGACTGTGTATAAAACATGAATGGATGTAAATTTTGCTCATCTTCGAGCTTATCATATTTAATTTTAAAAATCCTGTTAATATGATGATTGCATACATTTTAAAATGTTAAACCCACATTGTTGGACTGAAATTTATCAATTTTATTAGGATTCTCCATAGAAACAGAACAGGATAATAAAGACATATAAATGTATATAGATATGTATGCGTATAGTTATATATATGTATATAAATATGGGCTTCTAGCTCAGCTGGTAAAGAATCCACCTGCACTGCAACAGACCTGGGTTTGATCCCGGGATTGGGAGGATCCCCCGGAGGAGGGCATGGCAACCCACTCCAGTATTCTTGCCTGGAGAATCCCATGGACGGGGGGCCTGGTGGGATAGTCCATGGGTAGCAAAGAGTCGGACAGGATTGAGCAACTAAGCACAGCACAGCATATATATGTATATAAAATGAGAAAATGTATATATATAGGGCGTCCCTGGTGGCTCAGCTGGTAAAGAATCCACCTGCAATGCAGGAGACTCTGGTTTGATTCCTGGGTTGGGAAGATCCCCTGGAGAAGGGAACAGCTACCCACTCCAGTATTCTGGCCTGGAGAACTCCATAGACTGTATAGTCCATGGGGTCACAGAGAATCAGACACGACTGAGTGACTTTCACTTTCACATGTATATATGAAATTATATATTTTTATATAATGTATATTTATGATATATAACATAATATATATTTTATAACATTATTTATAGTGTGTACATATATATACACACACACACATAAGAAATTAGTTGCACAATTCTGTAGTCTGAGAAATCTCATGATCTACCTTGCAGAGACCCAGGAGAGCTGGTGGTAGTTGTTCTGAGAATCCAAGGGCTGATGAGTAAGGTTCAATCACGAGCAGGAGCAGATGATGTCTCAGCTCAGCCAGAGAGAGAATTCATCCCTCCAAGTCTCCTTGACATCTTTGTTCTGACTGCACTCTCAATGCATGGGTGCCGAGCCCACAGACCGGGGAGGGGATCGCTCGGCTCAGTGAAGTTCAAACCCTAATCTCTTCTGAAAACACCTTATAAATACACCCAGAAATAATAGTTAACCTGAAACATGAGCACCTCCTGGCCCACTTGACACATCACAGTAATCATCACACCATTAAGTATTATAATTTTAGGTATTTTAGATATTGTTGGATGTGATTGGTAAAATTTCAGTTAAGATATTTGCATTCCTGAGAAATTAGTTGTAACTTCCTTTTCTGTAATGTCTCGTTTTTATAGTAAGATAATTATTGTTGTTCAGTTGCTTAGTCATTTCCGACTCTTTGTGCCCCCATGGACTGCAGCACTCCAAGCTTCCCTGTCCTTCACTATCTCCCTAAGTCTGTTAAAATTCATGTCCATGGAGTCAATGATGCCATCCAATCATCTTCTGACACGCCCCTCTCCTCCTGCCTTCAATCTTTCCCAGCATCAATGTCTTTTCCAATGAATTGGCCCTTCACATCGGGTGGGCAAAGGACTGGAGCTTCAGTTTCAGCATCAGTCCTTCCAATGGATATTAAGGACTGATTTCCTTTAGGATTGACTGGTTTGATCTCCTTGCAGTCCAAGGGACTCTCAAGAATCCCCTCCAACACCACAGTTCGAAAGTATTAATTTTTCCGTGCTCAGCCTTCTTTATCCAACTCTCACATCCATACACGACTACTGGAAAACCATAGCTTTGACCAGACAGGCCTTTGTCGGCAAAGTAATATCTCTGCTTTTTAATATGCTGTCTAGGTTGGTTATAACTTTTCTTCCAAGGAGCAAGTCTATTTTAATTTCATGGCTGCAGTCACCATCTGCAGTGATTTTGGAACCCAAGAAAATAAAGTCTCTCACTGTTTCCATTGTTTCCCCATCTGTTTGCCATGAAGTGATGCGACCACATGCCATGATCTCAGTTTTTTTTAATGTTGGGTGTTAAGTCAGCTTTTTCATTCTTCTCTTTTGCTCTCATCAAGAGTCTCTTTAGTTCCTCTTCTCTTTCTGCCATTAGGGTGGTGTCATCTGCATATCTGAGGTTATTGATATTTCTCCCAGAAATCTTGATTCCAGCTTGTGCTTCATCCAGCCTGGCATTTTGCATGATGTCCTGGCCTCCTTTGATTTTCTGGTAGCATCTGTGTAAAAATGGCATCATTTCATCTTTTAGAAACATCATAAGTTTACTGATAAAGCCTAGAGTTTTCTTTGTTGGAAGAGTTTTAACTATGACTTCGATTTTCTTAACAGATACACAGCTATTCAGATGATACAGCCCTTCCTGACTAAACTTTGGTAGTTTGTGTTTTGTTAAAGAAATGTGCCAGTTATTTAAGTTGTCGAACTTATTGGTATAAAATTATTTACAACTCCCTTATTATCTCTGCACACTTTGGGGGATCTGTGGTGATGCCACCTCTTTGAATGCTGATAGCAGTTAATTGTGTCTCCTTCTTTTCACCTGACCAGTCTGACGAGAGGTTCATTATCATTATTGATCTGAAAGAACCAGTTTTTGTTTTCATTTTCAGTTTTTTTTTTTTCTTTTTCCTATTTCTTTAATTTGTTCTCTTTTCTCTCCTTCTTCTGTTGAGTTTATTGGATCCTACTTTTCTAAAGAGGTAGAAACTTATGTCATTGGTTTTAGGCATTCAAGCTTACAAAGTTTCCTCTTTGTGTTGTTTATTTCACTAAGTCCAAAATATTTTCTAATTTTCATTGTGATCTGTCATTTACTTAGATAAGGGTTCCTTAATTTTCAATTATATAGTGATTTTCTAAGTAACATTCTATCATTAATTTCTAGTTTAGTCTCATCGTGGTCTCAGGGCAAACCCTGCCTGCTTTCAATTTTTTAACTTATTGGAAAAAATCTGATAGTCCAGAATTTGATCTATTTTGTGACTATTCCGTATATATTTCAAAAGAATCTGTGTCTTGTTTGGGTGGTAGAACTGTATAAATCTTGATAAGTTTGGTTGATAGTGGTTTGTCAATTCTTTTACATATACTTAATAGATTTTTGGTTTTGCTAACTTCTCATAACTATTACTATAGAGGAATACTGACATTTTCTACTATAATTGTGGATTTTAAATGTTTCTTAGTTTTATCAGTTTTCATGTGTGTTGAAGTTCTGTTACTAGCTTCATCTACATAAAGATAGCTATATCTTGATATAAGATACTTATAAAAATATCTTTTATAAGATACTTCTCTTATAAAATATCCCCCTTTAATCTTTCCAAAACAGACTTTGTCATTCCATTGTCTTTTCTTCCATTCATTAAAATTCATTCGACAGTAAAATTCACACATTTATTGTACAGCTCCATAATTTTTGACAAGCACAAATAACTGTGTCATTTCCATCATAATCAGAGTCTGCAAGAGTTCGATCACCTCCCAAAATGTCTCCATCGCTTTTATAGCCACTTCTTCCCTCCAACAGGTCCTGTGACAACTGGCCAGTTTCTGTCCCTAGAACTTGCCTTTTCCATAATGTCCCATGCCTGGAGGCTTACAGGATGTCTCTTCCTGATTCTGCATGATTCCTCAGCATGATGATACTGGGAGTCATTCGTGCTGAGGCACGGGTCAGTCTGGCCCTTTCTGTGTTCTGGGAAGGACTCAATTGCATGGAGATGTCTGACATCACTGCAACCTATTTTCCACTCATGCTGTTTCCAAATTCTTGACCATGCAGACAAAACTTTAGCCATTGGCCACAAGTCATTAGAGATCTGGACCTCTGGCCACCTTTTCTTGCGTGAAAGTGAACAAATACCTGCACCGTCTGAAGTCCTGCCCACTGAGAGGACGGCTCTTCACAGCTGTCTGCAAGGGTTACTCACGGGTGGAGCTGCAGCGCCCCAGCTGTTCACTGTGGGTAGAGTCAGCCATGCGGAACTATCTATAAAAGAAATCTGACACTTTTATTCTGGGTCAGCTGGTTAGAGCAAATTCCCCTGGAGGTCATAGGTGTTAGGTGAGAAAGAGAAAATCTAACAAGAGTCCAAGATGTGAAAATGCGGGCCACTTTCTCAGTGGCTTGCCTGTGCCTTCAGGATCTGCTCACACGTGATTTCGTAGGTGCTGCTTCTGTGTATGGAGCTCAGTGATGCAGGCCCGCCATCCTGGCGTTTATGACGGGCAGCTCACATGGCATGACTGCCCAGTGGCCTGTGATTAAGTGTTCAGTCTTCAGTAGGACCCAGTAGCAAGTCTGAAACTGGATCTGTAAAAAGGCAGAACAGTTAGCTCCAAAGAAAGGCATAAGTGTACTCCCAAATCTTCGCCTGCAGGGTATTCTGAGTCCATGCCTTCTGCACACTGCTCCCAGCAAAGGATAAGGGCTGCGTATACACTGAGGTCCATTCCCGAGAGTGAGGCTCCTCTGAGGGCTGACTTTAAGCTTGAGAGCCCTGCGGCGGCCTTGGCTGAACCGCGTGGCTATCTAGGGTGCTGCCACCACTCTTTCCTTCAGCCGGGGTCAGAGTGCAGTGCAGACTCCCCCCGTATCTTCCAGAGCGCTTCCCCTCGTGAAGTCCTTGCTTGTTTAATCCTGTCATGAGATCTGCTCTCACTGGCCTCTTTTAGTTCAAACGACTGTCTTTCCAAGTGGAGCAATGCAGTAGCCTCCCAGCCAATCGCCAGGCTCTCCTCCAGCCCCCAGATCTGTCCACTGATATGCTCACGTTCTACAGTTGAGGATTTTAGGAACAAAAGATCTTGCATAGTCTGAAATTTATGACTTTCTTCCAGACATATAAACTGATGTGCAATTAGTGTGACAATTCTGAGTGTCTTGCTCTCATGAAGGCGCTTTGTGGCCACACAAAAGAAAGGGAAGTCATGGTTTCTGTCGGAAACCTTAGAATTTGTACAAAGAGGAAAATGCTATATAATAACTAAAAATTAGGTAAGCTTCAAAGCCAGAGCCATTGCCCTTTGTGTTCCCTACTTTCCTCGGTTCCTAGAACTGGGCTTTGCACACACCAGTTCTCAATAAATACTTGTGAAATGAGTCAGAAAGGTAAGACTGTCAGTGGCAAGGCTGTACCTTTCACAAACGTGTACTGAGCACCAACTGTGTGTCAGGCACTATCCTAAATGCTGGAGATAAAGTGAGGAATAAAATGGGGGGAAATAGCTATAAATCTTATGTTTGCGCATTTGTGTGACAGACAATAAATCAGTAAATCAATAAAACATCTGTTGGTGATCAGTAAACATGATGATGAAAATAAAGCAGGAAAGGATGGGGTGCTGCTCGTGTGGTGGACCTCACTGCGATGACGTCACAGCAGAGCGAGAATGGACAGGAGGGGCGGGCGTACCTGAGCAGGTGTGCGGGGACAGATCGTCCCAGGAAGGAGGAGAAGCACAGGCGCTCTGAGGTGGGAGCATCTTTGGACGGCTTCCTAGGCCACTGTGAGGGGGTTGGTGTTTGCTCTGAAAGAAACAGGGGCTTCCGGGAGGTGCTGGTTGAGGTTGGGGCTTCCCAGGTGGCGCCAGTGGTCAAGAACCCGCTTGCCGATGCAGGAGCGTAAGAGACACGGGTTCGATCCCTGGGTGGGGAAGATGCCCTGGAAAAGGAAATGGCAACCACTCGAGTATTCTTGCCTGGAGAATCCCATGGACAGAGGAGCCTGGCGGGCTACAGTCGGTGGGGTCGCAGACTCGGCCACGATGTGATGACCTGCCCAGGCGCTTTTGGTCCCTACCAGCCGCAGGATGAGCACTCAGCACCGAGCGGGTGGCGGCCTGCTGACGGCGGCCCGAGTGCCGGTAAAAGCCAGGGGGCCGCAGGCGGACGGAAGCCACGTCTCGGAGGAGGCCGAGGGCGAAGGCGGCGGCGCCACCGCTCGGCCGGCGCGGGGCTTGCGGAGGCAGGCTGAGCGGGCGCCTGTCTCCCGGCGGGGCTTCCCCTGGGAAGCAGGAGGCAGGTCGGTGCTGGGCGCGCAGGAGCACGCCGAACGCGCTGATAATTTATTCATGTGCTCAGTGATGGGAAAGTCTCTGAGCGCGAGTCTCGCGGTGGCCAGTTGTGTTGGTGCCTGTCTCCAAGTGTAAGGAATTTTTTTTAAGCTCTGAGTGAACTCCGGGAGTTGGTGATGGACAGGGAGGCCCGGCGTGCTGCGATTCATGGGGTCGCAAAGAGTCGGACACGACTGAGCGACTGAACTGAACTGTGATCTTTATAATAGTGACTGTGATAAAACCTGGGAGCTGAGTCGCAGGTATTATTGGATGGATGGGTAGACAGATGACAGATAAGTGGGTTTAGATTCCCTGACAAGTCCTGGCTCCTGCAGTGTTTTCCACGGAGTATTCTGAATACTCACAATAATTCTGTAACACTGTCTTTTGCTACCCAGTTTATAGATGAAAACTCCGAGGCTGAGATGGGTTCATAGCCTTCCACATTTCACCATGGCAGAGTCAGAATCTGAAACAACATTTGTCTGACCCCTGAGCTAGCATAATTGTCGTCTAATTATCGTGCCCAGAAAACCTGATGCAGGCTGAAAAATCCTACATGGGGGAGATGCATAAATGACTAGGAAGGAGGAGCAAAGGAGAGCAGTGAAGACCAGCAGGGGTGGGGGCACAGCTCTGGAGAAGGTGAGCCCCCCAACAGAGGGGAGCCTCAAATCACCTCTCAGAACTGCTTTCTTCCTGAAGGAGAGAATCAAACTGTCATTGCATCAATCCCAGCAATCAAAACAGAGTGGCACTGCCATCATTTCATGGTACGCAACTGGCCCAGTTCCTGCCGGCCGTGTGGACGGGGAGTCCCCCAGGCAGCCTGGTGATGCTGGGAAAGAAGCCATGATGGATGCCGAGGGGACACGGAACGGGAGCCCCCAAGCCAGGCAGGGGCTGGGGCGCTGGGAAGTCTCCCCGTGAAGGTGAGGAGCCAGGCAGGGGCTGGGGCGCTGGGAAGTCTCCCCGTGAAGGTGAGGGAGCAGCTGGAGAGCCACAGCCACAAACAGGGCTGAGGACCAGGCTCCGGGCAGAGCGGCAGACGAGCCAGAGGCAGGCAGGGCCAAGCTCCCAGGACGCCCGCTGTAGGCCTGGAGCCCCTTTGCCCAGCACAGCACAGGAGCCGTGGCTGGCTCTGTAACCACACCGATGAAGACACCGTCTTATTCTGAAGGCAGGACGAAGCACAGCGGGGCAGCACCGTTGGATTCAGTGTCACAAAGCTTGAGGGACTTGTCCAGCGCCCCTGCTGTGTGCTGGGGGGAGGACCCAGGCTCAGGAACGGAGGACCGGGGCGGAGAGCAGACAGGGGTCAGCTGGGGGGTGGTTTCTGCCGACGGTGATCTTTCGATGCCAAAGTGAGCAGTTCAGAGGAAAATCACCTATGGAACTTAAAAGCCACTGTATAGCGACAGACTGAAAAAGTATCTGAGAAAACTTGATTAGACAATGAATCGTAGGGACGAAGGCGCGGAGGGTGACGGCTCAGTTCAGGGGCTTCGGGGAGGTGATAGCACACTAGGAGGTGAAGCTCGAGCCAGGGTCCTGAGCAGGAGCAAAGGGAGTAAGAGACATTTTCAAAGGAAAGAGCGCTCGGTGATTTCACTCATTCCCTCCTAATTGTTCCGTGTATTTATTATTATGCCATATCATTCAACAAACGATGTGACATAAGAATAAGAAAGAGAAAGTTAAAGCTTCGAGGCTTTGATCCTGGGAAAAAGTGCCCCTGTGCTGAGCAGAAGTTCACATGTGAATGAAGAGAGAGAGATTTAACTTGTGCAGAATAATAATGTAAGAAGACAAACACTTTTATCAGACACGTGCAACGGACCCGTCACTCTCTCGGATGTTATCGCCTTCTCACGGTCTGCTGAGATGGGCTGACTTGTCCCATTCTGCCCTTCAGGAAACGGAGTGTTGGAGGCTATCTACTGGGCTGGCCAAGACCTTCATTCAGGGTTTACCATTAGATGTTACAGAAAACCCTGAACGAACCTCTTGGCCAACTCTGTAAGTTGCCCAAGGTCACAGAGCTATACAGGGTAAGGCTGGGATTCAAAACAGGCTTGCTGACTCTCGAGCCGCGCTGAGCCCGTGGCTGACACCGCCCTCCCCACACCCGCGGTTCTCGGGTGATGGCTGAGCATCCGGACGGAGGCGTCCCAGGAGAAGCGGAGTATCTGCTGAAGGGCTTGGGTGGGATTTTCCCCTTTAGTGTCAGCAACACAGTGGTGATGCCTGATGCCGAAGGTGCGGCCTGTACCTTCAAGCAAGTGGGAGAAACAGGTCAGGGGTCAGTGGACACTGGATCTGAAAATATCTGAAACACTGCCTTTTTAGGGGTTGCAGGAGGTGTCCACAGTTTAGGACACAAGTTGGTGCTTTTTTATTTTCTGGGAGAGGTCCCTCTAGGGTGTTGTTTCACTCAGATGACTGTGCGTTAAGTACACAGTGGTTTGGAAGGTTTCCTTCAGCCTTAGCAATTCAAGTCCTCCACTTGGTAACGTATGTTGGAGATACTTTTCTTCTTAAATATGAACTTGTACTTCTGTGTCTGAAAAGTGAAGTTTGGGGGGTGGGGTGGGGATGGGGAGGGTGTTTTCTGAGCAGGAGGCTGTAGTAAATTGGGCTCTTGTGTGTGTGTGTGTGTGTGTTCTGAGCAGGAGACTGTAGGAAATCGGGCTTATAGTCCAGCTGGAAAGAATGGAGAATGGAATTGCTCCTTATTCTGGTAGCAAGAGGCTGGACCAGCACAGAGTCTTCATATGGGGAGTTGCTTGTGCCCCAAATACACTGGTTGTGAACAACCATATTGAACTTTGGGATGGACTCCTGGATTTTGTGATTGCATTCTCAGGACAAGGAGGAAGGGTCTAAACAGAGAGAGGGCTTTGTTTTCCAGTCTCAACTCTGATCTTGCCAAAAGCACTTAACGTCCTCTCTGCACCTGTTCAGTTCAGTTCAGTTCAGTTGCTCAGTCGTGTCCGACTCTTTGCGACCCCATGAATCGCAGCACGCCAGGCCTCCCTGTTCATCACCATCTCTCGGAGTTCACTCAGACTCACATCCATCGAGTCCGTGATGCCATCCAGCCATCTCATCCTCGGTCGTCCCCTTCTCCTCCTGCCCCCAATCCCTCCCAGCATCAGAGTCTTTTCCAATGAGTCAACTCTGCGCATGAGGTGGCCAAAGTACTGGAGCTTCAGCTTCAGCATCATTCCTTCCAGAGAAACCCCAGGGCTGGTCTCCTTCAGGCTGGACTGGCTGGGCCTCCTTGCCGTTAGTAACAGAAATGATGGTACAGGTGGCGCTAGTGGCCGGCCTGCCGATGCCGGAGACTTAGGAGAGCAGAGACTGACCCCTGGGTGGGGAAGAGCCTCTCCAGAGGAAAGGGCAACTCACTCCAGTATCCTTGTCTGGAGAATCCCATGGACAGAGGAGCCTGGTGGGCTACAGTCCACGGGGTCACGAAGAGTCCAGCCCAACAGGTGACTTAGCACACACACACACACTGTGGGTCTGGGGTTCAGACCCAGCTGCAGCTCAGTCAGCGTTTCATCATTCTCTGTTGACCATTCTTCCCAGGAGAGGGGCCGTGGCCTAGAGTAGGGACAGACTGACTTTTCTGAGTCCTAAGAGATCCAGGACTCAGGTGCCAAGCTGAGGCTTTCCTGGTGTAGACGCTGAGCTGCCTGAAAGCCCAAGCGCCTGGCTCAGAGCAGAGTCCCCAGGACTGGCCTTTTCGTAGCCGCTTCCACGGCTGCTCTGCACTCGGTCATCCCCTCTCCCTCCTGGAGGAGTGGCTTAAACCCTCTAGTGGGTCCCGTCTCTCCCTGGGGGGCAGTGCAGGTGTGGCCAGGCCACATCCGCCAGAGTGACCAGCTGAGACGGAGCAGAGGGCTCTGCAGGACCCTGGCTGAAACTGCTGAGGCCATAAAAGCGCGAGCCGTCATAGAGCTGGTAACACTATAGACACTGATGCGGCAAGAATCCTCAGAAGGTGTATGAGAAAGGAAAGCAAGAGAGGACTGGGCTTCCTGCCATTTTAGACTTCTAAAAGGGCTGGCCACGATAGTACAGCTCTCGAGGCCGAGTGCAGACAGGCCTGGTGCTTCAGAAAGAGCGCGTGTTCAGAGTGCAATGCGAGTGGTGCCCTCCAGGCCTGTATAAAGCCAGCCCCCCACCGTGTGAAGAAAAATACTACACTCTGGGGACTGCAGTGACCAGGGGCATCTGAATTGCATCAAAATCGTCATTACTTAGTTCTGACTGTGAGCTAGGCATTGTATATTCATTACGGTGTTAATCGTTACCGCGATTTGTTGATGAGCAAATGAAAGTGAGTCGCTCAGTCTTGTCCGACTCTTTGTGACCCATGGACTGTAGCCCACCAGGCTTCTCTGTCCATGGGATTCTCCAGGCAAGAACACTGGAGTGGGCAGCCTGTCCCTTCTCCAGGGGATCTTCCCAACCCAGGGATTGAGCCCAGGTCTCCTGCATTGCAGGAGGACTCTTTAAGCGGAGCTATCAGAGAAGCCCTTGAGGGCTTAGGAAGAAGCCTCAGGAAGAAAGGCATTTTAAAATTATATGGTTTCCTTCATATGCAAACAGCTACAACCCTGCAACTCATGATCCTCTATCCGTCTGTATAAATGTTCCAAAGGAGACCACCTCACGGGTACCAGACTGCTCCTCCAGGCCATCTCTTCAGGTAAGACTGGACAAGCAAGCATTCTGTATGCTGGTTTACTTAGATAGAACTCTTCTCAGAAATATGAGTCAAATTCTCATTCTGTTTTAAATTTGAGCAGATAATTCCCACTGAATAGTTTAATCTATGCCTGCCTGGGAACATACTGTTGTTTTTCCAGAGTCAAAGCATAAATATGATTTGTTATATATATTATTCAAGACCTAGTTCCAATTAGCAGAAAACCCGGTTTACACTAACTTCAGCAAATAGAGACTGTTTTGTGTCTTAAAAAAATATATGTGTATATATATATATCCTGAGGGTAGAACAAAGCTCCTGCCGCAAATAGGGGTCCCTCCTCTTCTCTCTCTCTGCCTCTTTCTTACTTCATCTCTGATGCCTTCTTTCTAATCTTTGGGCTTCATTCTCAAACAAGCTCCCTTACATGGTATCAAGATGTCCACCAGCTATAAACTTAAAGACACTTCTTCCTAATGATGTCAACAAAGGTGCCATAGTTGTGTTTTGCTGGCTCTGACTGGCTGACTCGGGACACAGGACTGTCTGGATGCAGCCTGTGATGTAGCTTCCTTAGGAAGGCCCAGATCACATGCCCAGCCTCCAGTTTGGGGTGAGTAGAGGGCAGGGATGTGGTCCTAAGGAAAATCAGAGTGTCAGTAGTAGATGATGAAGTAACAGATGCTTGTAAAATCAAAATGATGTTTTACTACACTGAAAAAAAATTAAGTATAAATAATCTCAATACTTCTATCTGTTCTGCAAAATTTAGACTTATGGTGATGATGTCTCTAATCAAAGGGAATAACTGTCCATGGCTTTTTAGACTTATCTTTTTTAAGGTGGCTCTTTGAATAAAGACCATATTGAAGCAGTCAATAGACAAGCAGAAGGTAATAAGAAAAGAAAAAAGCATAACCCAACATAAGCAAAAGAAGATTTTCAATGATGGCTAACTACAGTTATTCTATAATTACTCCACCATCGCCCTGAGAATGAGTCACCAAAGACTGAATATTTATAAGCTTTCTGACCTCAAAAGAATTCAAAATCTTAAATGGGGTCACCTAAGGAGACTGTGGAAAACTTCCATGCAGCTTATTGGCAGATTTTAGTTCTTAATTCAACAAGCGTGGAAGGAAATGCACGCCATCTGGTTACTGGGAAAATTCCAGTCCGTATTAACTGCTTGTGTGAGAGACATCCCTGCTATTTAGCTGTGAATGAACGCACCTGCAAGTGGGGAAAAGGCGCGCGCCTTACCACGTGCCCCTAGGGCTGGGAGGTTTGATGGCGTGATGCTGCTGCTCCATCCGCTTTTAGGCTCTGACCATGCAGCTGAGCGGCTCCTGCGATTGTGCCGCGCTGTGCCCGGCACAGGAGCGCGCGGGCCGAGGGGGTTTCGCCGACACTGAGACGAGGCGGTCCCGTCTGGTTTCTCCAGGGCAACTCAGCATTTCAGATGAAGTGCAGGTACTTCTGACTTCGGTTTTAACCTGTCAAAGAAGTGTATTTCGGGGGAAAACAGGCTTGACAGGGGTCTATGCTTTCCAGCTTGACTCACCCGAGACTGCGGGCAGACCCCTGCCTGATGAGGTGATGTGGGCACGAGACAAAACCCACACGGACGCCGCCAGTCCCCCGGGGAGCCGTGAGACGGCCCGACTTCGGAACTGGGAGCCCCGTCACAGAGAGCCCGGGGTGCCCCGGCCCAGCGCGCGGCCCAAACTTGACTTCACGGGCGAGGCACTGTGTGCTGCCCCCGAAACTGCAGCAGAGAGCAAAGGAGCTCACGGGGCGCTGGCACGACGGCGGCATTACTGACGCCCAGCGCCGCCCCTGCCAGCAGAGGGCAGGGACTATCCGCCTTCTCCGTGAATTACAGCGGCCCTCGGGCAGATGAGAATTACCTAATTTTCTTTATCGAAGTATACTTGAGTTACAAGGATTTACACAAACATTCACGTGTGTGTATGTACATATTTCTTTTACAGATTCCTTTCCATTATAAGTTATTATAAGGTATTGAATATAGTTCTCCATATTATGCATAGGAGGCCCTTGTTGTATGTTACATATAGAGGTGTGTATCTGTCATCCCAGATGACTAATTTACCTCTCCCCTCCCCTCTACCCTCTTCCCTGATAACTGTAAGTTCATTCTCTAAGCCTGTGAGTCTGTTTCTACTTTGTAAATAAGTTCATTTTTATCCTTTTCTTTTAAATTCTGCAAATAAGTGATATCATATGATACATCCTTGTCTGATTTATTTCACTTAATATGATAATCCTTAGGTTCATCCATATTGCCACAGATGTCATTCTTTTTTATGGCTGAAAAGAAAGAAAGAAAGTGAAAGTGAAGTTGCTCAGTCATATCCAACTCTTTGCAACCCTATGGACGGTAGCCCACCAGGCTCCTCCATCCATGGAATTTCCCAGGCAGGAATACTGGAGTGGGTTGCCATTTCCTCCTCCAGGGGATCTTCCCGACCCAGGGATCAAACCCGGGTCTCCATATTGCAGGCAGACACTTTACCGTCTGAGCCACCTGGGAAGCCCAATGGACGTGAGTTTGAGCAAACTCCGGGAAATGGTGAAGCCTAGCGTGCTGCAGTTCATGAGGTCACAAAGAATCCAACAAGACTTAGCAACTGAACAACAAAAAGTATTCTATTGTGTATACACATATATATTATATATTCTACTATATATATTATACCCTACATCTTTTTTTTAATGTTTTTAATTGTGGTAAAAGTCACATAATGTAAAAAACAAATATATACAAAAATAGTAGAGATGATTCTGCCTGCAAAGTTGCAAAGCAGAGAGAGAGGCACAGATGTGGAGAACAAATGTATGGACGGGGAGGGGGAGATAGGTTGGAAGACTGGGACTGACACACGGACCTAGTGTATAGCACAGGGGGAGAGAGAGAGGCACGACCTTTCGTATAACACATATTAACCTTAAAAATGTACAGAGGTGCATTTTTAATACTGTTCGAATCCTCTTATATGAAGTTCCCAGAACAGTGAAAATCACAGTCAGAGGAGCACTGGCAGAGGCCGGGGGTGGGGACGGGGCGTCGGGGCTTGCCGGGGGCAGTGTCAGTTTCGGAAGGTGACCGATTCTAGAGATGGACGCGGTGATGGGCACATGACAGTACAGACGCACTCGGTGCCACTGAACTGTGCAGCTAAATGCGGTGAAAACAGTGTGTTTTATATTAGGTGACTTTCAACCACATTAAACATTGAGAATGAGGTAGGGTATATATATCAGAATATTCTATACGGAATATATACATATATACACACACTGGATTATCAGTCAGCTATAAAAGAATGAAATAACGCCATTGGTGGTAATTTGGATAAACCCAGAGATGATTTTACTAAGTGAATTAAGTCAGACAAAGAAATAGCATATGCTATTGCTTATATGCAGAAAATATATATTAAATAAACACTGATACAGATGAACTTGCTTGCAAAACAGAAACAGACTCACATAGAACATGAACTTACGGTTCCCGGAGGGCAGGACAGATTGAGAATTCAAGATTCACATGTACACACTGCTATATTTAAAACAGATGACCCACAAGAAACTGCTGCCACAACAGCGGTCTTTTTGACTGAGAAAACTGTGCCTATATTTTTTCTTTTACAATTTCAGGTTAAATTATGTTCATAACTTTTCCACTGAAACCACTTTTGATAATCAACTTACCCAGCAGCATTTGCACACAGCAGCAGAGCAGAGCTGGGAGCTCTCAACGTGGCCCAGACCCCTGTCCTGAGCACGCGTCTAGTTAAGTCAGGGACACATTTTGCTAACTGTTGCTCTTGGTTTTGCACAGCTCTCCATCTCATCAGCTTTCAATCACTAACCATCTAAAAACTGGAAGTCACTTATATTCTTGCAGTTATTACAGTCAAAAATTTGGTTTACACCGTTCTTTTGAGGAACGGACTTCTAAGGCAACATACAGTGGGCCACCATTCCACATCCGCGAGGCTCCCCAAAGGCCAGAAGCCCAAGACCAAGCAAGCAAGGAGCAGAGACGAGGCGCAGCCGGGACCCTCCCACTCTGCTGGTGGGGGACAGAGCAGGTAAACTACTTTAGAGAAAGATTCCGCACTTTCCTATTACGTTACAAAACCACCTTCGACCCAGCAATTCCATTTCTACCCACTGATCCAAGAAAAACAAGAAAAAAAAAGTAATAACATTTACAAAGAACTATTAAGTCATGACGAATGGGTGTATGCATGAAGTCGCTTCAGTCATGTCTGACCCTTTGTGACCCCATGGACTGTGGCCCGCCAGGCTCCTCTGTCCATGGGATTCTTCAGGCCAAGAATACTGGAGTGGGTTGCCATGCCCTCCTCCAGGGGATCTTCCTGACCCAGAGATCAAACCTGCAACTCATAGTCTCCTGTATTGGCAGGTGGGTTCTTTACCAATAGCACCACCCTGGAAAGCCTTCATAATCAACTCTGAATAATCCAAAATGAAAAACCAATTTTATTAGACTTTATCACTATAATTTCTATAATTTAATGTATTATAATTCTCTTGTCTTGATGTGCCTTCAAAAGTATAGAAACAGCATGGTTGACAACTTCTAAAAGTTTGTAATTAAAATACCTACAATCCATAAAAATATTTTATTATAACAACTAACAAATTGCTTAATAAAAAGCACCAATGCTCTTGTCCTGAGCGTCTACTCGGCATTCTAGGAACCTCACCTCCATCCGGGTCCCTGCTGAGACTAGTGTGTTTGGAACCCCTAACTCTTAAGACCAAATGCTTCTGAAATTTAGAATATTCCTGACTGCAGAAAAGGAAAACAGCATACATACATGATTTAAAACGTTCAGTGGGTTCAATGTCTTATAATTAAGCAAACCAACATGTTTGCGGTGAAACATGAATACTGATATTAAGTGGCATCTGAATGACTAAACAGCCATGTTATTTCAGATCAGGATTTAAATCTGCCTGGCGATGTAGGAGACATAAGAGATGTGGGTTCAATCCCTGGGTTGGGAAGATCCTCTGGAGGAGGATCAGGGAAAAGGGACGCATCTGTGATGCAATCAGGATGGATCTCAGAACTCGGAGTGACAGCATTCACACACAGAAGAGAACATGCTCTACCATGTCAAGTCCGAGAACAGGCAGAACTAACCTGAGCTGGCAGAAGTCGGAAGATGGCCGCTGGGAGGACTGCGAGGGAGAGGGAACAGCTTGCAGGGCAAGGAACCGTCATGGGCCGTGGTTTATATCTTGTTCTGGAAGCGTGGGAAGGTACACTGGGTGTATCCTAACTGAACACTGACCCTGTAAGTTTTTTAAACTCTGATTTCACGGTTTAGAACTGCAGGCAAAGGACTCTGGATCTGTATTAAATACTTATTTTCTTGACAATCCTTGTCTCTGATGGAAGAAGTTAAATATACTCTGCAGCAGAGAGGAATTCTGCTGCCAAGAACTGGGGTTTCAAAGGCCTGGCCTGGGGTTTCTACACTTAGTGACGACTTCTCACAGACAGCCCTACATGGAAGGCTTTGGTAAACTGCTTGCGTGAGCTTCAGAGACAGAGAAGATGGTTTAGCGCTGAAAGCCTCAAAGTGCACCTGAGTCCAGCAAACCTCGTATTGAACATTTACACCTGCAAGAAAAGGCCCATTCCAGCCACCGCCTCTCCTGCGCTCCAGATCACAGGCGGCCAGCTTTCCTCCTGCTGGGGGAGTGAACCACCGATGACCCTGACTTGTTCACGCTCATTGCTGAGGGGTCCACAGATGGGGGCGCCCGCGGTCCCTTCTCCCGTGGCCCATGGGGCTTCTACACGACAGTCACACAGCGATGCTCGGCCTTGACCGTGCTTTCTGGGTCAGGCTCCACACTGCAGAAGAAACACATGGCGCCAATGGGAAAGCTCCTCTAGTTGGCAGGGAGGGCAGCTGCAATTAGGATTCTCTGGGGAAGGACCTGGAGAAGACTTCTAAACCAGACCTTAGTCTCTCTTCAAAGCTGGCTTTGAGGAGGGGGGAAAGCGAGGAGCATCTCTCACAACTGTCAAAATAAAAATGCTTGCATCTCTGCATGCCTCTAGTCTAAAGAAAATGCAAACTGGAATAATATTAAATCTTCAAATTGTGTGAGGTGTTCCTTAAAGGTCATTGAGGAAAAAAAAACCCTTATTTACTTTATGAAATTCTTGTCCTTGTTTAGATTGAAACCTACTGGGTGAGTGGTAGAAAACAAACAAAAACTGCAAAAGGGAAGGGGGAAGGATAAATCAGGGTGGGAATGACAGATATTCACCCTTGATATAAAATAGACAACCAACAAGGGCCTACTGTGTAGCACAGGGGACTCCACTCAACACGCCGCGATAGCGTGCGGGAAAGAATCTGAAAAGAACAGAGGCGCGTGTGCTCAGTCCTGTCCGACTTTCAGCAGCCCCGTGGGCTGCAGCCTGCGGGCTCCTCGCCCATGCAGCTTTCCAGGTAAGAAACCTGGAGTCGGTTGCCATTTTCTGCCCCAGGGGATCTCCCCACCCTGGGGACTTGCCCCACATCTCGATCTCCAGCACCGGCAGGCAGATTCTTTACCACTAGCACCAGCTGGACATACTTGAGTATGTAAAGGAATGGCTACCCTCTCCAGTGTTCTTGCTTGGGAAATCTCATGGGCAGAGGAGCCTGGCTGGCGACAGTCCACAGGGTTGCAACGAGCGGGACACACCAGAGCGACTAACGCCACCTCTCGATAGCTAAATCCCTTTGCTGCACACCTGGGACTAGCAACTTTGTAAATCACCTATGCTCCGGTATACATGTATGCACTCAGGATAACTACGTTATAAACGGACATACAAGTAAATCTTGAGACGATTCCGTGTTTACTGCTGAAAGTAAGATCCACACAAGTTCAGTGGCAGCTGCCCTTCTAGTTGTGGAACCAGGGGCGCTTTCCTGATACTCTGAGTCCTTCTTTCCCCATTTGTGGAGTGAGGATGAGAATATTTACTTCAGTAACTACTCTGAAGTGTTCAAGAAATTGAGGAAGATCTCATTTGTAACTGTCAAGCAGAGAATTGCCATTATTCAACCCCTCTTGGACAATTATTAACCAGATTACTTTCTCTTTGTCCGATTTTCTCGTCTGCAAAATAGGAACAGCATCAGCACATGGCTTGCAAGGTAAAACTGATCTATGCAAAGCAGCTGAAACAATGCCAGTCCCCAAAGAACTAAACAGGAGGTGCTTCAGGAGCACTGCTCCTCTCCATCCCACCCAGCCGTGACACAACCAGCCTGACGCCCCTTTCCTCACCGCTGTTGCCCTGCATCTCCAGCCGCCGTGGAGGATTAAGGTCCAGAGCTGCTGCAGGCCTGAGTAGGCACTGGGCTGACACTTCCATCCGCATCATGCAGAGCCAGGGTAATGACAGTCGACATTCACTGCAAGCCTGTTATGCATAAGACGCGATGCTGCTCTACATGCGCTGCGTCGCTGAACCCGAACAAAACCCATGTGACGCCAGTGATATCATTATCCTTGGGTTACAGAGGCAAAAGCTTTAAATGCAAGCCTATTCACAAATATGCAGGAAAGAATTAAGATCCAACCCATGTCTGGTGACTCAAGAAGCAGAAGGAATAACCGAAACGGAGCAATACCTCCTCGGGAAAGAAATATCATACTGGGGGTCGGGTTGGGAGCTGAAGGAGCCTGAGCGTGAGTGGTCACCTTGCAGTGAGCAGAATCAGCACCTCTCCTGAGCAAACATGATTGGAACAAAACTCCCCAGAGCCAAAGAGAGCCCTTGGTACCTACTGTGGGCTATGGTAACAGACATCAGAGTCCTGTTCACACTCCCAGAGGAGAACTTCCCTGCATCGCCCAGATGGGGCAAAATACACCTACACACAGTGCGGTGGGCCATCTGCAGTGAGACTCTCGTCTTCTATTACATATTATTATTTAACAGAACAATGTCTCTGCCCAGAACACACTCAGAGAAAATCAGCTGTGAACCAAATGTGTACAGATTTCTATTTCATGCAGAATTACTTACAACAGAATAAAACTGAAAACATAAAATGCAACAAAAGGAAAAGAGCTACCTAAATTGTGGGAAAACTTTAATGGAGGAGGCTTCCCAGGCGGCGCTAGTGGTAAAGAACCCGCCTGCCAACTCAGGAGACGTAAGAGACGTGGCTTCGATCCCTGGGTTGGGGAAGATTCCCTGGAGGAGGGCATGGTAACCCACTCCAGCATTCTTGCCTGGAACATCCCATGGACAGAGGAGCCTGGCAGGCTGCAGTCCATGAGGATGCGAAGAGTCAGACACGGCTGAAGTGACTTCACACACATGCGCTTAAAGTGGAATACTGTCAAAGTTTTAATAATGTTTTCAAAGTATGTTTGATAACTGAAAGATATTTATGAAAAACTAGTGAGTGAAAAAGCACGTGTGTTGTCTGTGTACATATATTAATATATACAATGCCAGTTGTATAGATAACCTGAACATAATTTTATACCACAAAATATATATATATACATATAAAACATATATGTACATGCATATAAAGCATAATTATATGCATATAAATAAATTATTCTAAAATATGGATGACGACTATCTCTGACAAGCTCTTGGATAATTTGTATCTGCTTCTCTTTGGAGAAGGCAATGGCATCCCACTCCAGTACTCTTGCCTGGAAAATCCCATGGATGGAGGAGCCTGGTGGGCTATAGTCCATGGGGTCGCTGAGCGACTTCACTCTCACTTTTCACTTTCCTGCACTGGAGAAGGAAATGGCAACCCACTCCAGTGTTCTTGCCTGGAGAATCCCAGGGACGGGGGAGCCTGGTGGGCTACCTTCTATGGGGTCGCACAGAGTCAGACACGACTGAAGTGACTTAGCGGCAGCTTCTCTTTTATTTTTATATATTTCCTAATTTTCTATTGGAAATTTATAAATAAATTTATAAATAAATAAATATTTATAAATAAAAAGGAAACATTCAAAATAACAAACTACAATGAAGAACTAAAACAAAATAATAATAATGTATGCTGTGACCTTGTCTGTGCCTGTTTCCAACCAGGGAAACAGCTAGCTAGCTAGACACAGACCACAAAGGCATTAGTGAAGAATTATTAATACTCTGTATGTGCATATATATACATATATATCTCCACTTCCCAGACTGACAGTTTAACCCTGACTTTGCCGTTTTTTGCCACATAAACACAGCCTAGTTATCTACTGGCCTAGAGCTCTGGATCAGAGACAGCACATGGAAATTGGACATATCTATAGAACACTATGGTTACTCAATAGCTCTACTCACTGTCATATTCTGCCTCTCATTGTTATAATTTGATTTTTATATCTATGTTAATCAATTATAATCCCAGTGAGGATGGAAATTATTTTATTCCCTACAGCACCATGCAAAAAGTTGGTTAAGAGCAAGTCTTCAATTAAATCCATGAAATAAAGACTAGGCAATTAAGGAATACTTGAAAAATACTCCCAGTTTAAATCTGTCACATCAGCAGCCACATAAGACACAGGAAGGAGCGCACACACGGGGGCAGGTACAGTGGCCCACAGGACTCCGTCTCCTACCAGGAGCTGCAAAGAGATCCAACCAGTCCATTCTGAAGGAGATCAGCCCTGGGTGTTCTTTGGAAGGAATGATGCTAAAGCTAAAACTCCAGTACTTTGGCCACCTCATGCGAAGAGTTGACTCATTGGAAAAGACTCTGATGCTGGGAGGGATTGGGGGCAGGAGGAGAAGGGGACGAC
>SJYT01067336.1:882205-917963 GCA_006410635.1 Cephalophus harveyi | reverse complement strand
GGGGTTTAGTGGAAAGAAGGGGGGTTTAGTGGAAAGAAGGGGGGTTTAGTGGAAAGAAGGGGGGTTTAGTGGAAAGAAGGGGGGTTTTGCAAACAGGCTGGGGTTTGCACTGCAGCTCTTCCACTTACTGGGTGTACCACCTTGGCATGCAAATGCCTTTGAATTGTTTCCTCATCTGTAACAGAAATTAAAATGTCACCTTTAATGATTCCCACTTTCTGTCAACCTGCAGTTAACAGAAAGATAGGTATGAGTGGAGACAGGTATGACAGCCTGGCCTCAATTTAAATGCCCTGCAGCCATTCAAGAAAATGCTATCTAAGGAAGCCTCCCCACCCTGCTCCAGGGCAGGGGGTGGGGAAGGGCAATTGCCCAGTCATTGGTTAGCAAATTGGAGGAGCATCCAATGGGAGTGTGAAAATGTGAGCTAAAATGTCTTGACTGTACCTGTTTGTGGTTTAGCTTTGTATTTAAAAAAAGGAAATAAACTTGAAAATTGTCATCATAAAAATGAAACAAAAATTAAAATATTTAGTGCCATGAAAAACAGTCACCTTTGAAGCAATAAAAATCATTTAGTGTGTGAGAACTAAATGAGCTTACACATGCGGAAGCATTTTAACTGACATGTGTTTTCACTGCCATTGGTGTTTTAAATATACACTCCTCCCACCCAGGATTTGTGCTTCATGACACCAACCGCTTGCATTGATTGACTGATTGACTGAAGTAGAGTTGATGCACAAGGCTGTGTTAGTTCCAGGTGTACAGCAAAGTGATTGTTACAAATATTTTTCAGGTTCTTTTCTCTTTTAGGTTACTACAGACTATCGAGTATAGCTCCCCATGCTATACAGTAGGTCCTGGCTGGCTTTCGATCTTACACATGAACTGCGTGTATTTAAACACCGCGTCGGAAGCCCCACGACCGGCTCCGTCTGAGCTCCACGCGCAGCACGTGTTGCGCTCCTCCTGGAGTCTGGCCTCCGCCCCCACTCACGCGGGGCCAGCACTGTGCCTCGGTCCCGGTGCCTCAAACGCTCTCCCCCTCCCGGTGCCCTCCCGCGCTCCGCTTAGGCACCCTCTGCAGACGCCTCCCGGACAGCTCTGACCCGAGGGCTCCTCCTCCTGTAGCCCCGCAGTGCGCCGCGCAGGTCTCCTCCACCGCCGCCTCGCAGTGCCTGTTAGACACTCACCGAACAACTGTAAAGATGATGAGTCAGAAGCTCTTCGCAGGCTCGAGGCAGGTTGGACAGGGGGCCCCGAGCCGCCTCCACTAACTCCAGCGTCGCTCGATCAGTGAACATCTTGCGAGCCCTGTGACCCTGGGAAGCTATTTAACTTCTCTTGCTTGTTCTCTCAAGAGACGCTTGGTTTCTGCGTCACAAATGAAGTCATCTCTACCATTTTTCTCGACTCCACATATGTGTGTTGCTATACAATAATTGTTTTTCTGACTTATTTCGCTCTCTATGAGTCTCTAGGGCCATCCCCATCTCTCAACGCCCCAACCCCGTCCCTTTTATGGCTGAGTGACAGTTACCTGTACATATGCACCACACCTTCTTTTTCCATTCCTCTGTTGATGGACAGTTAGACAGAAAGACACACAGACATCAAGGTCAAGCATATGGACACCAAAGGGTAGAGGGGGCGGGCTGGACTGCGAGCCCGGGCTTGATGTGTTCACACTACTATGCACAGAAGCGGTGCCGACGAGGCCCACCGTGGAGCGCAGGGAGCCCGGCTCCGTGCCGGGTGGTGCCTTAAAAGGGAGGAAATCCAGACCAGCGGGGACGCGCGCTCACACTGAGCGGATTCACTTTGCTGTGTAGTGGAAACTCACAACGCTGTAAGGCAACTGAACTCCGGTAAGAGACTCAGCTACATCAGAAACTTAGAACTGGCGCTGGCCGCGTTCGTTGGCTCAAGAAACGAAGCCCGCGGCGGGCGCAGCCCCTGCCTCGGCCCCGTGACGCGCCTGCCCCGAGACCGCCCTCCCTGCTGCACTGGAGACCGGTTTCCCCCACAGCCCTTCTGTGCCGGGCCCTCATCCCCGCCTCCTCGCCCCTCCTTAAGGAACCAAATCCAGCCATGCTCCCCTCTTTCTTGAGCCATCACCAATGTTTCTCTTTCTTGGAGATCATCCCCAGTGGATCTAAAAATATTCTATGATTTGCCTTAAAAAATAATTTTAAAAAATGGCTCAATCCAGCCAAAGGATGGCTTATTTGCAGCAAAAGTCTACAACGAAAGGGTCTCTCCTCACTCTCGGCCACCCTTTCTCGCCCCATCATCTTCTGGGCACACTGTAGTCAAGCCTTTGCTCCAGGTAAAGTACTGAAACCGTTTCCAGGAAGCGCCTGCGGTCAAGGTCATGGATGGCTTCCGAGCTGGCCCCCGCTGCACAGCTGACGGCTCCTACCTCGCTGACACATTCTGCTCGCTGGCCGCCTACCTCGCAGCGCCCTCCTTCTCAAAGGAGACCTGCTGCTGCCGGACCCCTTCACCTGGACGACCCCGGGCCTCTGCTCCCCCGCCCTCTCCCCCTGCACACGCTGCTCTGGCAGTCTCGTTCATTTCCGTGTCATCAGATGCACATCCACACGTGTCGCAGGCTCATCCTCCTAACTGCAGACTCGGATGTCCAGGCCCGTCCTAGCTGCTCCACTGTCCAGCAGACAAACGTCCAAACCAAACTCCCGCTCCGCCCACCGCCGTCCCCCCCTCAGCCGACAACACTACCATTTTGCCGGCTGCTCAGAGGGAAAAACGAGGCCAACGTCGGTCCTTCCCTTTCCTTCCTTCCTTGTCCATCCAACCCCTCAGGAAACCCTCCTGGCCCTTCCCTCCTCCTGTGGGAATCCTGCGTTTCCCACAACCATGCCCACGTCACCGGTAATCATCTCTTTCCTGAATTACTGCAGTAGTCTCCTCATTCGGTTTTTTTTTTTTTTTAATAGATACTTCCACTGTGAAATCACAGTCCTTCTCAGGAAATCCTTTAAGTGTATAAGCCAGACCATTTCACTCTGCCACTCAAAACCTCACAGTGGCTTCAAATCTCATAAAGATAAAAGCAAAACTCTCCAAGGGCCACCCGGTCCCACATCAGCTGGGCCCCTTTCCTCTCTGAGCTCTAAGTCCTCCCCTCGTCCCCTCCAGCCACACCAGCCGCCTGGGCACAGCCCACGCCAGGCGCAGTCACTGGGGGCCATGTACTATTTCAGGACAGTGACCAGCCTTCCCCGGATGCCTGCGCGGCTCAGTCCATCCCCTCGTTCAAGCGTGTGCTCAGACACCTACCTGGACTCTCGTTTAAACTGAAAGCTTCCAACTTCCCTCTCCCCGTCTTGCTACTTACTTCTTTACCATTCTCTATTCTCCCCACCCCACAGGATTTATCACCCTCCAACGTACGAAGTAACTTACCGAATTATGTTTATTGATGGCTTCTCCCGACTAGAATATAAATCCATGAGGCAAGTGCTTTTAACTGTTTTGAATCCCAAAAGCCTAGAACAGTCTTGGTACTTGACCTACAGGCACTCGATCAGTAGCTGGGGGATGAAGGGGATTAGAGGTGGACAGCAGGGTCCCACAGCAGAACCCTGCTGTCTGTGAAGGCTTTCCGCATCCAGGGTCTTTTGTGTCTTCCCCTCGTCCCCTCCTACCGCAGGTAAATTTCTTTTGCAGCATGGTGAGGGGCCGGAGTGGGGACATAGCCACGGAGAGCCCCATGTTTATCTTGTCCCATCTATTGATCCCAAAGTGGAGAGCTTTTTTCTTTAGGAATCAATAGCGTTCCAGGGACTCTGATTCATTTGGTCAGTGGACAAACAATGGCCATGTCTGGGTCACAAGGCCTCCCCTCCTGGGGGTGAGAACCTGTGACTGACAGCTTCCTGGGAACCACATGCAGGCCAAGTGTTATCACCTAAATACAACAGATATCACGGGATCAAATGGGCTGGACATATCAAAAGATGACCCCTCCAGTGTCTCATTCCTCTGAACATTTCTTTCTTATTAGACTTTTCCTAATTTCATTTTGTTCCCTCTTCTATTCGGGCCTATGTTGTTTGTGAAAACCATGTTTCTAAAAATCAGAATACTAAAAACCTGGAAAATACCACACAAGCCTTAAGATGCAGGAAAAAAGTGTGAAGTCCAGCACTAGAGAAGAGGGCTCCACAGGTTCACAAGTGGTGCCTGACAATCCCAACAGTAACTTACTGTGTGCAAAGTGCGCACCTACTGATTACAAAGATGTGTAAGATAAGTTACTATTTACCACATGTTTACTGGATGACCAAGCTAAGGGATACAATGTTTCTTCTCCCAGGACCATGAAACAATGAAATGATGGATCCTGGATTCAATATAGGTCCTTTTTTGATATCTCTGGGGGTCTAGTGGTTAAGAATCTGCCTTCCGATGCAGGGGACATGGGTTCAGTCCCCCGTGGGGGACCTAAGATCCCACCTCTGCAAGGTAACTAAACCCACGTGCTGCAACTACTGAGGGTGCTCTCCAGCCCAAGCACCCCAACTAGAGAGAAGGCCGCACCCCACAAGGAAAGATCCTGCATGCCGCAATTAAGAGCTGATGTAGCCAAGTAAATAAAAATAGTTAAAAGTATCTGGCCTTTTGAGTTCACGTGTTACAAACTTCTTACTATATGTAACACAGCCTGCTCAGAAAAATTTTTCTAGCGAATGACATTTTTTTCTCACTTTAAAGTTTTCACGGTGGCCACGTTCTTATGCAGCAACCATCATCATGAGTATGTAAGGCTGGAATCCTCTCCATGCCAGACCAAGTCCAGCTCTTGGTAACACAGTCAGACACGTGCTTTTATTTCTTCCACAGCATCCATCCAGGAGACACCGGCATGCGAGAAATGCAAGGACCTGCTGTGCTTTCCCTTTCGTCTTCACGATCAGCATCTAGACAGTATTTCATCTCCTGTGACCAAACCAGCCCAACATCATTAAGAAATGGGAATTCTTTCCTAGAGTCACTGGAGATGACGCTGTTCAGCCACAATGTCCTATTTTTATCCTCTGTGTTGCCATGATTCACCGTAGTTTTAAGAAAATGCTCTGTGAAAGATTTAAACACAGATTCATTCTGGCTTAGTGTATGAATGTATACCTCCTACTAATTCTGGGCGAGAACGTTAATGCTATACAAAATTAGGTACTAGTTTCAGATAACCCTTTCTCTTCCTACACAACTGTAAAAATAGAGTCACTAAAGTGCTCGAAGCAACATAAGATAGGGGTCAAGAACAGGGGTCCCAAGGCCAGGATCCCTCAGTGAAAACTTCAATTGTGTCCCTTCTGAACTGTGTGGCTCTGAACAAACCACTTGCCCCTCTCCGCCTCTCCAGCTGTAAGAGAGGAACTGAGCGTAGATCCTCCTCCATAGGAGTGCTGGAGCGTGAGCTGCACAAAAAGCACTGAGAACAGCGCCAGGAGAAGATTAAAGGCTGCGCACGGGGGGTATTCTGATTTCATCCAAGCCTTTCATTTTACAGATGAGGAAACTTGGCAAAAAGGGGTTAAGTTACTTGCCCAGCATCATAAATCTAGTGTGTAAACATCTGCCAACCCTTAACCCAACTATTTTTACAAATGCATCATCTTTCCTTTTATAGCCTGTCTTTTAACACATAAAATTCATTAAAGGTAAATGTTCAACAAAAATTTTTTTAAACTGCACACTATGTGAGAACCAACTCTGTCCACCTGAACATATACCACAGTCTAAGTAGTAGTTAGCTCCAGATACGTAATTGAAGGACTTGAGAATAACGCTGAAGCATTTCATGCCTTTGTGTGAGCAAAGTCCTGTTCTTATTCATTTCAGCTAATTTGTTCCGCAGACGGACACCAGCAGAGGTGCACTTAATAAAGCGTGAGACGTGAAAATGAGGAACAGCGCGCTGATGGCTCTCGCCCGCGTGGTGTCACAGTCAGGAGTGTCACAGGGAGGCACGCTGGCCGAGGCAGATACGGAGACGGCGAACAGCCCGATGCGCCCTCCGGGGTGGGAATTACCTTCCCCTCCCCGCCCCTCGCCTGCACGCCGGCGCCAATGCTAATGCCACTCTGCACCAGGCGGTCGGAGGCACCCCGGGCACGTCAGCGAGGCCCTTGCGCCGTCAGCTGACACTGGGAACACACTCGCAGGCGGTGCTGCGTCTCCGCGGGACGAAGCCCAGGCTGCCCCGCGCGTGCGGTTGGAACATGCACGTGTGACACGCACACCCCGGGAGACGCGGCGGGGCCGCGCTGACGCTGCTTCTACTACAGAGGGCTTTTCAGAGGGGATTTATGTGCAGAAAGAGATGGCTTTCCAGATGGTCTGAAGGCAGAACAACTTTGGGCTTCGTCTCCGCGGGACGAAGCCCAAGGACAGAGCAAAGCCCAGGCTGCCCCGCGCGTGCGGTTGGAACATGCACGTGTGACACGCACACCCCGGGAGACGCGGCGGGGCCGCGCTGACGCTGCTTCTACTACAGAGGGCTTTTCAGAGGGGATTTATGTGCAGAAAGAGATGGCTTTCCAGATGGTCTGAAGGCAGAACAACTGATACCACTTCTGAAGAAAAGCCAACACGGGTCCCTTTTTTCCCCAAGTAGTCAATTATGCTTGAAATAGGTAGTTTCCCTTGGATACCAGCTTAGTTCATTCTATAATATTAAGCAAACGATAGGCGCTGAACGTGAAGACTCACATGAAAGTTGGCCGGGAAGCCTACTGCTTAAGAATGTGTCTGGATGGATCAGCATCGTCGCCGTTAGGAACAGCCATCTCCCCTCGTCTAGGCGTTTATTCGCTCACCTCGCCACCAGGCACTTACTCCGGTATAATCCGCAACCCCTGCCCGCGACCCCGGGATCAGCCGCGTCACCTTCACCATCCGCAACCCCTGCCCGCGACCCCGGGATCAGCCGCGTCACCTTCGCCAGGGGGCCCACTGACTGGTGAAGGGCGTGCGAATGTGCAGACGTCTCGGCACTTTCCTGTGGTGAACGCCCTCAAGCGTGTCTTTCAGTGAATGCCCACCCGCAGTTCACTACTGCGGCTGCGTGGCTGCTATAATATACACACAAATACGGCGCTGAGGCGGGAGAGAGGAGCCCGGCCCCCGAGGGCGAGCAGCGCTGAGCCGCGCGATGGGGCTGGAAGGACCGATAAGGCGCCGACAGGAGGACAGGCATGGAGCACGCTTCACACGCAGGCGGCCAGCCCCAGAAGGGCACAGATACCTGCGGGGGTGACGTGCTGGGGCCTGGGCGGGGAGCACCTCCCCATCTCTGCTCTGACCACAGAGGAAACAGAGCCCAGAGCCAGGCCAGGGTCAGACCTCATTCCACGCGAAACAAGGTTTATCTTATGGTCATCACAGGACCACCACCAGAAAGCTTAAGAGTTTAAGGGAGAGTGTGCCCTGTGGTTTAGGGGGAAGCAGCCAGCAGCAGCAGAGAGTGCAAAGTGGAAGCATCCCACGGTAACAGCAGGAAGCCACGCACACAGGAAGAGGAGCACAAGAGCTGTCCCGGCCAGACACACACAGCGCAGGGCCCTGAACACAAGAGCTGGACTCACGGCAGAGAAGCTCCTTCCCCAAGAACGTGACTTCATTCTTCCAAATGAAGACATCTCTATGACCGCGTAGCACCTGGCTGGAGCAGACTGGGGGAAAAAAAGAGGCTCACTAGAGAAACGGACTGTGAGGAGATTCTAGGTGAGAGTGTCAAGCTGATGGAGCGACGGGATGCGCTGTGCATGTTAGACACCCCACAGCAACGTGGGAAAACCAGGCAGGGGGCTCTGATAACACACCCCATCCCGGCCAGACACACACAGCGCAGGGCCCTGAACACAAGAGCTGGACTCACGGCAGAGAAGCTCCTTCCCCAAGAACGTGACTTCATTCTTCCAAATGAAGACATCTCTATGACCGCGTAGCACCTGGCTGGAGCAGACTGGGGAAAAAAAGAGGCTCACTAGAGAAACGGACTGTGAGGAGATTCTAGGTGAGAGTGTCAAGCTGATGGAGCCACGGGATGCGCTGTGCATGTTAGACACCCCACAGCAACGTGGGAAAACCAGGCAGGGGGCTCTGATAACACACCCCGTTTCCAAAATGCTTCGTGACCAGTCTGGGGACAGGGGTACACAGCAAGGGCTCACGCTGAGGGCTCCTTGAGGCTGAGCTCAAGGACATGGTCTCCCAGGGTCACAGCAAGATCAGAGCAGACCTCAGACAACAAACGAGGAGGAGGAGAAACATCGGACGTGCACCCCGTGACCAGAGGCAGGTGACGACGGTCAGGCTAGTGGGTCAGGAAAGGACACCCAGAGGGGTGGGCCAGCCGACGGGAGCAGAGCTGATGTCCTGGGATCGGATGGCACGGGCAGCCCCAGAGCCACCAGCAGCTGAAGTCCCAGTATGGATTCCGCTTTCACACGCCAAGCGTCTGCCTGCTTCCCAGAGCTTGTCTCTCTCACTCCTGGGCGTGATCAGACTGGAAGGCGGTTCTTGAGGCTGAGCTCAAGGACATGGTCTCCCAGGGTCACAGCAAGATCAGAGCAGACCTCAGACAACAAACGAGGAGGAGAAACATCGGACGTGCACCCCGTGACCAGAGGCAAGTGACGACGGTCAGGCTAGTGGGTCAGGAAAGGACACCCAGAGGGGTGGAGCAGCCGACGGGAGCAGAGCTGATGTCCTGGGATCGGATGGCACGGGCGGCCCCAGAGCCACCAGCAGCTGAAGTCCCAGTATGGATTCCGCCTTCACACGCCAAGCGTCTGCCTGCTTCCCAGAGCCTGTCTCTCTCACTCCTGGGCGTGATCAGACTGGAAGGCGGCCACTGTAGAGATGCATGTGGCGGGGTGAAGGGTGGTCCCTCAAAGATATGTCTCCCTGAACCCTTTAAATGTGGGCCTTACTTGGAGAAAGGGTCTCTGCAGATGGAATGAAGGACCTCAGGATAAGCTCATCCTGGATTCAGGTGGGCGCTAAATCCACGGACAGCTGACTGTGGAAGGGAAGGAAAGGAGACACGGGAGACCCTGTGAAGATGGACGCAGAGATGGAAGGCCCCCTCTGCAAGCCTGGGAACACCGAGCTCTGCAAAGGCGCGGAAGCTGCGAGGCAGGCAGGGAACACACTCCTCCTCGGAGCCTCGGCAAGGGCCCCCCCACAGACACCTTGACTCTGGGCTCCTCCTCCAGAGCCGAGAAAGAGCGCGCTTCTGTTCAGCCTCCCTTTTAGAGCACTGGTTTCCACAGTATCCACAGAAGATGGGCACAGCGGGCTTGTTCTGTGGGCACTCCGCAACGGAGAAGCCACCATTCTGCTCAGCACTGTTCAGACTCGGTTCTACCTGACTTAACCTAAACTGCAACTGCGGATTTTAATGTGAGGACACCATCGAAAGGTTAAAAGAACAGGCAAACTTTTCAAACATCACCTCTGAAAAACAGTTTTCTCCACGTACATCAGAAGACAATGCTTCTGTGGGTCCATGTGATTTTCTGGAAGCTCAGTTGGAGTAAGTCAGTCTCCCGGGAAGGAGTCCCATCAGCGCCTGAGCCAGCCAGTGCAGACCCCTTTTGTGACAAGGCTGCTCTCAACTTTACTTCTACACTGACAGCGACTCTCATTACCCTTCCCTCTGGTGGCATTCCTACTCGCCATTAACTGACCAAATTCATCCGTGGGATGGGAAAAAATCGCTCACTGGCTGTCAAGCAAACCTCGTCACTTTGTGACTTCCAGGGGCTCAGGGCCATTCAGTTCAATTAGCCTCAGTGTCTTACATATGGCACCCTACGTCCACTTGGAAAATTCTTTCGTGTTTGATTCTTTTTTTTCCCCCATTAGACTATGACACATCTTAATAAATACCCTAAAAATAGATACAGAACCAACAATGGTAAATAGTGCTGCTTTTGAAAGATTCAGTATCCTCTGCTTCAGAATTACCCACTGCAGAAGTCCTCTCCTCCCTGAGTGCCCCTTTCATGTCTGGAGGAGAAACCAGACTTTCTGGTTGTCCAAAAAGATCAGCAGCTAATTACAGCTAATTACCATCACCTTTCACCTCTCCTCGCTGATGGAGGCAAGCGTTGATGCAGGCAATCCCCAGGCGGCAAGTCTTCCATGAGGCTGCAGGAAGTAAAAACACAACGGACATTGTCCTTCAAGGTTTTGCTCACACAGTTCTTCGAGAAAATTCCCAGTCAAATGAGGGGTTGACTTTTGGCTTGTCTGAAAGTAATACAGACATGTTTCTAGGCCCCACTGGACTGAACATCACAACTGTGCTTATACTGGAATTAAAATGTAATTTACACCCTTGAGCAGACTGAGGAATGAATGGGAGGCGCTCAGAGGGCTCCCGGCTCCAGGTCCTAGAGCCTGTAACCTGCCCCTGGGCCCCGAGGAACTAACCACAGCGGCCGCAGCTCCTGATACCGAGCACCTGTTGCGACAGCTGCCTCACCTTCATCAGTGATCACCGTGCTAACAATCCTGCAAGGTGTTATTGTTTTCATTTTATAGACAAGCAACTGAGGCCTGGAGAGGTTACGTGACTGACTTTGTTACCTCAATTGTAACCAACCAAGGTGAGGTTCACATTGGACCTGACTCCACACTTAGGCTCCTTCACAAGTTGTCTGGATAACAGGAGTTGACAATGTTTACTGATCATTTTTAAATTCTCCTGTTACAAGTGCCTGGTTCATGTGCTGCTTAAATCTCTTTACAAACCTAGATCTCTGAGTGATAAAAAATGTACTAATATCTCTATAAAGAGCAGAATTTATTGTATGACAGATGAAACTTAATGGTTTAGTTACTGAAATTTTCAAAGAACCTAGTTAAAGGTGGTTTTATTTAGAAGACAACGGACAGTAAAAGGCAGTGAAAGGCCTGTTATACCAAGACCCTGGTGTACCTAGGTGTCATAATCTCACTACATGAACTTTATCCACTATATGGTTGAGTTCTAAATAAAAAATTCTCATCAAGTTTGATTCATGTCTTCTAACTTTGCAAATAATTATTTTCTAGAAATAAACCTTTCTCTTAAAATGATATTAAAAGTAGATACACTCAAACATGGATAGACCTAGATTGTCATGCTGAGTGAAGTTAAGTCAGAGAAGGAGAAATATCCTATGACACCCCTGTATGTCGAATCTAAAAGGGAATGTTACAAATGAACTTATTTACAAAACAGAAAGAAACACACAGAGAATGCACGTTTGGTTGCCATGGCGGCAGGATGGGGGGAAGGGATAGTTAGGGAGCTGGGGATGGACATGGACACACTGCTGTATTTAAAATGGGTAACAAGGACTTCCTGTTCAGCACATGGAACTCTGTTCAATGTTATGTGGCCGCCTGAATAGGAGGCAGTTTGGGGGCAAATAGATACATGTATAGGCATGGCTGCGTTTCCCCAGTGTTCACCTGAGACTATCACAACATTGCTGATCGCTGTGCCCCAGTACAAAATAAAACATTAAAAAAAAACTGGATATACTAGAAAAAGTTAACTACAGAAATCCAGACTAGAGAGAAATTACACTTCCACAGCATAAAAATTATGACAACATATTATAAATGCTTTTTGTGTTCCTCAATCAGCTCACTATCCTTGAATAGTATTAGTTCAATTAAAAATTCCATGCCGTGATGGTAGTGATTAAATTGCTATCAGCAAAGGCCATGCCTGTCCACACCGTGCCCGCAGATGGAGTCAGCTGCTACGCTAGGCACTGGAGCACGCAAGCCATTAACAGTCTCTGAGCACATGCTGGTGGAGGAGACACAGGTCCACACAGAGGGTTACGGCAAAAGCATGGCTTCTGCTGACATCACCCCCATTCACGATGGCCCCAACGCAGAGACGGGAGTGACTCCCTGCCCTCTGAAGCCTCTGCTTTCAGTCACTCTCAAGCCAACATGTTTTACTTCATGAACGTCCGCAGTTCCAACGCCTCCTCCCCATCCGCACGCTCACCACGCTTCAAGCCAGTGTCATCGCTCACCTGGACTTTTCTAACAGCCTCTTATCTGGCCTTCCTATCTCTCACATATGACCCATTCCCATACTTTTTCCCATGAATTTACCTAAGGTGAAAATCTGACCATGTAATTCTCACACTTTCAGTCAACGAATGTCTTTTTTATATAAATGAGGTTTAGTGGCACAAAGAAATCCTAGATTCTCCATGCATTAAGTGTGTAATCTTGGGCATTAGTTATTCTCTTTGAGCCTTATTCCTGATGAGTAAACTGTCAGTAACAATATCTTGGCAACCTCAGGAATAACTGAGAATACTATAAATAAAGCACAAGGCATATAACAATCACTCAGCAAAAGCACTCCATAGAAGTCTCAGTCACAGTCACTATCCCGCGCTCTCTAACTCTGCAGGCGGAAGCCCTGCAGCTTCTCTCAGCCCTGCGGTCTGTGCTCTAAACACGTGTAAACATCTGGGCCACCAGAAAACGCCACGCTGTCCCACCACAGCTTTGCCCGCTCCAACAGCTTAGCTCGTGATGTCCTTTCTTCCTGGGAGAGCAGTCAGCTAACAGTCACCTCACCTGAGGTCACAACTTTGCTTAAGCAACCGACCTCCTGTGGCCAGGCTCAGGATGGTACTAGAGTTATTTATCCGTAGGAACATTACTCCCAGAGCATCAGCCATCTCTTGGGCATGCGCGCTCAGTTGCGTCTGACTCCGTGCAACCCCAGGGACTGCAGCCCGCCAGACTCCTCTGTCCAAGGGATTCTCCAGGCAAGAATACTGGGGTGGAGTTCCATCTCCTCCTCCAGAAGATGTTCCCGACCCAGGGACTGAACCCACGTCGCTTATGCCCACCTGCAGGGGTTAAGCAGGTTCTTCACCACTAGCACCACCTAGGAAGCCCAGGCTAGGCAGGGGCATAAAAGCCCAGTCATCCTGGCCTAAATCTGTTGGGCACAAATAGCCTTAAACTCCGGGGGAACCAGGATCAGTGCATTGTGAGATGGAAACGAGGCATCTGAAATCGAGGCCAACTAGGGCTGGAGGGCACAAGCACTCAGTCCGATCACCAAGTCACACCCCGGAGTTGCATCAGTGCCCCACCCCCAGCTCACACCAAAGACCAGGTGGGGGCCGCAGAGGATGAGCCAAGGAGGAAGAGAAGAAACAGTCCTGTTCACATGGTGCTTGGCCTAAACGTTTGCTCGGGTTTTCCCACGGCGTCTGATGGAAAAACTCAAATGAACTTTTTGGCCAACCCAGTGTGTGAGTAAAAACCAAAACCAGATGATGACTTCATTCTAGCCACACTCGTGAGTGGTCTTAAAGGACAGTGGAGAGGGGAAATCTTCTTAGTGGGTGGAATAGAAGGCGCTGTATCTGGTCATCCACGCTGTGTGGAAGGAAAATGGGCCAGTGTTGGTACATGTGCAGATTCTGGGCAGTGGCCACTGGTCTGGCTGTCCGATCAGGGACACAGAAGGCAGGCAGGGCAGTAGCACCTGCAAACGCAGTGTGAGGGGTTTTGCATTACACCAACCCTCACCGGAAATCACACGCCAGGGAGAGGCGCTGAAGAACCAAGAATACATCCACCCCATTGATACCAGTCCGCCATCATCACTGGCAGCCCCAGAACTGACAAGGGCACATGACTGGTACAGCCATGCTGGGAGGGGGTGGGCTGTGCCTGGGTCCAACAGCAGAGACTTCCAGTTGCTAAGATGGCCCAACTGCTGATGAGACGATACCAGAACGCGGCCCCAGTGAGACTGATGAGACGATACCAGAACGCGGCCCCAGTGAGACACGCGCACCTAAGAAGACCGGCTCCTCTGCTGGTGGCCACACCGGCCGGTTGACCACACTAGGTCCCTTCCATCCTGAAAGGCCTGCTGGTTAGTCCTCATAGGGACAGATACCTCTTCTGGGTATGGTTCTGCCCTTTCTGCTCAGAGAACCTCCACCAGCACCATTATGTGAATGTTTACAGAGTCCCTGATCCCCAGTCACGAGATCCCGTACAACACACACAGCATCTAACAGGGGATTCACTGCACAGTGAAGAAGATGCACAGGAACACTCAAGAGCAGGAAGTCAGCTTCTCCAATCGTTGCCTGCACCATCCAGAAGCAGCCGCCCCCCCAGAGGAGCGGGCACTGCCTTGAGAATGGGACAGAAGTGACAGCTTAGAAGCAGCGGTGGTGACGACGGTCTAGTCACTAAGTCACGTCTGACTCTGCGGGCCCACGGACTGCAGCACGCCAGGCTCCTCTGCTGCGGGGCTCCCCAGGCAAGAATACTGGGGTGGGCTGCCATTTCCCCCTCCCTAGAAGCAGCGCTCCGCAGGAGTACACACCGCGCGAGAGAACCTCACTATGGTACTGTCTCTAACAGGAAGGACACGTGAGTCAGGGGACCACGGAGCATAACAGGAGTGGCCTCAGCTGTCATCACCCCTAATGACCCGCTGAGGCACTTCATGCTCCTCGCAACCAGCGCTCCAGGACAGAAGCCCTGGTTCCCAGAGGAGTACACCCTTGCTGCGGGTCCCCTGACCCACAAGTCACGGCTGCCCCTTGTGGGCTCTGGACTTGCCTGCAGAGACCAGCAGGCAAGGGGGGGCGTCATCACTGTGGGGGGACATTTGATTCTGATCTGCATCAGAACACTGCTTCCTTCGCACAGTGGGCAAAGGGAGGAGCACAGAGGCGCCCAGGTGGCCCACCTGCTTCACTTCGGATGATCCACTCTTTTCCAAGTCAGGACTTGAAAGTCAACAGCGCTGACCTAAGAAAGTTGTTATTCAGTCTTTCTGGGAAAGACTGAAGGCGGGAGGAGAAGGGGACAACAGAGGATGAGATAGCTGAATGGCAGCACCGACCCAACGGACGTGAATTTAGGAGGGAGGCCTGGCGTGCTGCGGTCCGTGGGGCCGCAAAGAGTAGGACACGACTGAGCAACTGGACTGACTGAAGAAGGTTATGATGACCGGGGTTCTGCCCCTCGAGAACGAAGGTGAGGATCACAGCATAAACTAAAGCACCAGGACCTGCGGAGGCGACAGCTGACTCGGGGAGAATTTGGGACGGCTGCCGCAGGGGAGCTGATGAACCCCCATCACGGCCCCGAGACCAAGCGCGCGGTGTGGGCTGCGTTTCCTCACGCTAACCTGCCTCCCCAGGCCGCCTCCGGGGGAGAGGCCCACGGGCACCGTGGAGGTGCTTCTCCTGAACACGGCTGTGGGCATGCTGCCACGAGCAGCGTGGACCGAGGCAGCCTGGGGCCGGCAGCCAGCCCCTCTCCAGGGGGCTTTGCTCCGAGGAGAGCCGCAGCGAGCTCGCAGCTGCAGGGCTGCCCCGAGGAGCCCACCCAGCCTCCACTGAGGCCCGCGCTCCGGGGCTGCTCCCCGCCGACGACCGAGCACAGAGGGCGCCGGATCCCGGCCATGCCTGCCCCTCCTGGGACCCTTCCAAGCAGCCCCCGGGCCCCGGGGCCCCACAGGCCTGGCCAGGCAGGTCCCGGGCCGCCCCGCAGTGGGAGCTCCCCGCCTCTCGCCTCCCCTCCGTCCTTCCCTGCTCTCACAAGCGGCAGGCTTGCGCCAGCTCCGGGACTCTTCCTCGCGACTCCTGCTTCCCCTCCTCGTGCTCCTTCACAACTTTCTCTCAATAAACCCCTTGCGTGCCTGTCCCTTCCCATGCTGGCATCTGCCCTCTGGAGGGCTCAACAAGCACAGTCCCTTTTACCTGTTTTGCTCTTCTGGGTCTTTCAGTGAGTTGTTTACCCGCCCAAAGAGCTATCCTCCCCTGACCTGGCTGGCTTTGGCTTTTTTTTTTTTTGGGGGGGGTGGATTTTTTTCTGGAAGGCTTTTACTTTTTTGGGGTAATCTTTTCTGGCTGGCTTTGACTTTGACCACTCTGACTACAGACAACAGATATCAGAGTAGGTACCACTTCCTTCAGTAAACTGTCCCTGAGCTCTCCACCACTGCTAGTGCTCTCACAAGCGGCAGGCTTGCGCCAGCTCCGGGACTCTTCCTCGCGACTCCTGCTTCCCCTCCTCGTGCTCCTTCACAACTTTCTCTCAATAAACCCCTTGCGTGCCTGTCCCTTCCCATGCTGGCATCTGCCCTCTGGAGGGCTCAACAAGCACAGTCCCTTTTACCTGTTTTGCTCTTCTGGGTCTTTCAGTGAGTTGTTTACCCGCCCAAAGAGCTATCCTCCCCTGACCTGGCTGGCTTTGGCTTTTTTTTTTTTTGGGGGGGGTGGATTTTTTTCTGGAAGGCTTTTACTTTTTTGGGGTAATCTTTTCTGGCTGGCTTTGACTTTGACCACTCTGACTACAGACAACAGATATCAGAGTAGGTACCACTTCCTTCAGTAAACTGTCCCTGAGCTCTCCACCACTGCTAGGGGGCCCGCAGCACCATGTACACTCCCACCCAGCCCTCACCCCTCTGATTGGGGGGAGGTGTGTGTGTGTGTGTGTGTGTGTGTGAGCACCATGTACACTCCCATCCAGCCCTCATCCCTCTGATTAGAAGTGTGTGTGTGTGTGTGTGTGTGTCTGTGTGTGTGTGTCTGCATCCCTCTTCAAACTGTGTCATGATGAAAGGATCTGTGTCTAGTTCTTCACCACTTTACACCCAGCATCCATCACAATGCTTTGCAGTTTACAGGGACTCAATAAACATTTGTTACATGATATCTAGACACAAAGCAAGAGAATGAAAACCACAGAAACCAGCAGAGGGATGATCCAGGGAGGAAGGGCCCAGACAGAACTTACTAGGATTCCATTGAATTAAAAACACACTTCAGACATTTTTAAAAGGTACCATGGAAAATGTGGCAGAGTACAAAGACCCGGGCTTGCCTCCTCCCCTGGGAAGACCAAAATTATCACTTCTTAGAGCCATTATTGATGAGAATGACATGAAGACAAGCAGAAAACATCTTCGACAGCTGAAGACGTAAAGAAGGAACGACGGTGAGAGGGGTAGGAAGGACAGAGATGGAGTACAGTCGACACGTCCACATGTCTCGGTCATACCTTCAGGGGGTGACCCAGAAATGGAAGGATAATCACAACTGCAGAGGGTCTCCCCAGGAAGCAAGGAGATCACACCTCACATCAGACGCCCCGGCCAGGGGGTCCAGCACCAGGAAGATGAGCCCCCAGAACATCGTGGCTTCAAAGGCCAGCCAGGCCTTGCATTCAGGGGTCCCAGAGGGCCACGGGAAACAGACTCCATTCTTAAAGGGCACACACAAAACCTCACACCCTTCGAGACTCAGGTGGAAGCAGCAGTCCGAAAGCAGCCACGTCAGAGCCACCGCTGGTCTCGGGGGGGCCTCCCGGAGAGCAGGGGGCACCTGGGACTCCCCCGGGGACGGGGATGCTGGCGGCAACCCTCTGGGAGCACATCCTACCACAAGGACACTGAGGCTGGCCAGTGATACTGTGGAGTCCCTCCTCCAGCTTACTAGCACCAGGACACAACCTGGCTCACCAGCCAGCCAGCACCAGTCTTGGGCCCCCAGGCCAAGCAGCCAGCTACCTGGGGACACGGCTCCTCCCACCGGGGGCCTGGCAGCAGTCACACGCCTCCACGAGCCCCTTCAGCCCCCTGGGATCCAGCCCGATCCCCATCAGGGCTGGGACCCGGCCCTGCCCACCAGCAGGCCAGCACCAGCCCCAAGACAGACCGCAGCCACCGGGCAGCAGAGCCCTGCCCTGCACACCCGAGCAGGGACGTCGGCCCTAAGACTCCGTGGCCCCGCAGCCAGCAGCCCTGGGAGCTGGCTGTGTGCACCAGCCAGCCAGCTCCAGCCCCGGGATCCTGCGCCCACAGGCAGCCACCCTACCCCACAGCAGGCCAGCACAAGCCTAAGACCCCACAGGTCCCCAGACTCAATCACTCCTGCCCTGGGCCCACCAACCAGCAGGCTAACACCAGCTGAGGGACTCTGGCCCACAGCCAGCCATCGCAGGACCCAATTTTGGTGGCAATATCAATGTTTAACAGTCTCTGCACTAGGTGGGGGCTGGCAGGCAACCAGGCCAGGAGCCAGTCATACCCACTAGTGGGCCCACGTGGGTCAGCCCGCCACAACAGAAGGGCGCATGCAGCCCACAGCGCAGGCACGCCTAGGGAAGTCAGCTCTGGTCACCAGAGGGCAGTGCGCTGCTGCAGTGCCGGATAAAACATCGCCTATAAGGTCACTTCTCCAAAAGCAAGAAATGTAACTGACCTACCTAATACACAGATGCAGCAACAGTGAAAACAGACAACAGAGCAGACAACAGAGTGGCATTTCTGAAGCAAAGGAACAAGATAAAACCCCAGAAGAAGAGGTAACTGAAGTGGAGATAAGCAACTTACCTGATCAAGAGTTTGAGGTAATGATCACAAAGATGCTCAGAAACTGGGGTGGGGGGGAAGAATAGATAGAGAACAGAGAGTATTAAAAGCAGCAAGGGGAAACTATCAGTTATGAACACGCAAACTCCCAGGAGCCTGTAAACTGAGTGAGTGGAAACTCTACAGGAAAGGAAGTGGTATGATAAATTTAAAGTGATGAAAGGGGAAAACCTGTTCCACGTGGTGAAACTATGGTTTAGACTTGATGGAGAGATAAAGACTTTTACAGACAAGCAAAGGAGTTCATCACTACTGAACCAACTCTACAAGAAATGTTAAAGAAACTTCGTTAAGTGGAAAAGAAAAAACACAACTAGAAATATAAAAATCACACAAGAAAAATCTCTTTGGTAAAGGCAATAAAAGTGATAGATCAACCATCTACAAAGCTGGTAGGAAGGTCAAATAACAAAAGCAGTAAAATCATCTATAGCCACGATAATCAGCTAAGGGATATACAAAACCAAAAAATATGTAAAATATGGTGGCAAAACATTAAATGTGGGGAGAGTAAAAAATACACACACACACACATATTGCTATAAGTAAACTTCATGGTAACTACAAGCCAAAAATGTATAATAGATACACACACACACACACACACACACACACACACACGAGAAAGAAATCCAAACATAACACTAAAGATAGGCACCAAATCACAAGGGAAGAGAAAAGAAGAAGAAAGGAACAAAAAAGAATTACAAAAACAAACTGAAAACAGTCTACAAAGGGGCAGTAAGTACATTCCTATTAATAATTACATCAAATGCAAATAGACGAAATGCTCCAATTAAAAGACACAGAATGGCTGAATGGATACAAAAACAAGACCTGTATATACGCTGCCTATAGAGACTCATTTCAGAGCTAAAGACACACAGAAATTAGAAGTTCACTGTGGGCGGGACTGTAAACTGGCACAGCTGCCATGGAAAACAGCAGAGGTTCCTCAAAAAATAAAGAATTGAACCACCATAGGAGCCAGCAGCCCCACTGCCAGTGGATGCAGTAGATGAAAACAAAGCACTAATTCAAACAGACACGGGCACCCCTATGCTCGCCGCAGCACGGCCAAGACGTGGGAGCAACCTAAGTGTCCACGAGCAGATGGGTAAAGAAGACGTGGGACAGAGACCCAATGAAACGTTACTCAGCCATTAAAAAGAATGAAATCTTGCCAGATGTGACAAGATGGATGGACCTAGAGGGTGCTATGCTCAGTGGAATAAGTCAGAGAAACAAGTACCATATAAGTTCACTTCTACGTGGAATCTAAAAGCCAACAACAAATGAACAAAGCTGAAAGAGACACAGATACCAAGAGCAAATACGTGGCTGTCAGGGGGGAGTGGAAAGGAAAGAAACAGGGGAGGGATATTAGGAGGTGTAAACCCCCAGTTACAAAAATGGAAGTCAAAGGTACGAAATGTACAGTGTGGGGAATGCAGTCAATAATAGCGTAAGATCTTTGCATTGTAATGTAATGTAATGGTGATGTAGGGTAACTGGACTTATCATGGTGATCATTCTATAACGTTGAGAAATATCAACTCCCTGCCATGTACCAGGAACTAACCTAGTGCTATAGGTCAATTCTACTTCAAAAACAAATTCACAGAAAAAGAGACCATAATTGGGGTGAAGAGGGATTGTATAAAGACAACCAAAAGCCACAAAACTCCAGGTAAAAGATAAATAAACGCGTGTGCGCACTCACTCACTCAGTCGTGTCCGACTCTTTGCGACCCCATGGACTGCAGCCTGCCAGGCTCCTCTGTCCATGGAATTTTCCAGGCAAGAACACCTGAGTGGGTTGCCATTTCCTCCTCCAGGGGATGTAATATACAATATGATAAATACAGTTAATACTGTGGTATGTTATATACGAAAGTTGTTAGGAGAGTAAATCTAAGGGTCCTCATCATAGGAAAATGTTTTTTTTTTTTTTCATTTTGTATCTCTATGAGATGGATGTTCACTAAACTTTTTGTGATAATCACTTCATGATGTGCGTTAAGTCAAGCCATCATGCTAGACATCTTTCAAAGTGCAGTACAACAACTATATTGCAATTACATGGGACAAGAGAAAAGAAAGGTATCCTGTAATTTCAGAAGTGGGCAGAGTGGAAACTACTAAGGGTCCTGAACTCAGTTCAGTTCAGTCGCTCAGTTGTGTCCGACTCCCCGCGACCCCATGAACCTCAGCACCTTCCTGTCCATCACCAACCCCCAGAGTCCACCCAAACCCATGTCCATTGAGTTGGTGATGCCATCCAAACATCTCTTCCTCTGTCATTCCCTTCTCCTCCTGCCCCCAATCCCTCCCAGCATTCTGGGTCTTTTCCAATGAGTCAGCTCTCTGCATCAGGTGGCCAAAGGATTGGAGTTTCAGCTTCAGCATCAGTCCTACCAATGAACACCCAGGACTGATCTCCTTTAGGATAGACTGGTTGGATCTCCTTGCAGTCCAAGGGACTTTTTTTGGGGTAATCTTTTCTGGCTGGCTTTGACTTTGACCACTCTGACTACAGACAACAGATATCAGAGTAGGTACCACTTCCTTCAGTAAACTGTCCCTGAGCTCTCCACCACTGCTAGGGGGCCCGCAGCACCATGTACACTCCCACCCAGCCCTCACCCCTCTGATTGGGGGGAGGTGTGTGTGTGTGTGTGTGTGTGTGTGAGCACCATGTACACTCCCATCCAGCCCTCATCCCTCTGATTAGAAGTGTGTGTGTGTGTGTGTGTGTGTCTGTGTGTGTGTGTCTGCATCCCTCTTCAAACTGTGTCATGATGAAAGGATCTGTGTCTAGTTCTTCACCACTTTACACCCAGCATCCATCACAATGCTTTGCAGTTTACAGGGACTCAATAAACATTTGTTACATGATATCTAGACACAAAGCAAGAGAATGAAAACCACAGAAACCAGCAGAGGGATGATCCAGGGAGGAAGGGCCCAGACAGAACTTACTAGGATTCCATTGAATTAAAAACACACTTCAGACATTTTTAAAAGGTACCATGGAAAATGTGGCAGAGTACAAAGACCCGGGCTTGCCTCCTCCCCTGGGAAGACCAAAATTATCACTTCTTAGAGCCATTATTGATGAGAATGACATGAAGACAAGCAGAAAACATCTTCGACAGCTGAAGACGTAAAGAAGGAACGACGGTGAGAGGGGTAGGAAGGACAGAGATGGAGTACAGTCGACACGTCCACATGTCTCGGTCATACCTTCAGGGGGTGACCCAGAAATGGAAGGATAATCACAACTGCAGATGGTCTCCCCAGGAAGCAAGGAGATCACACCTCACATCAGACGCCCCGGCCAGGGGGTCCAGCACCAGGAAGATGAGCCCCCAGAACATCGTGGCTTCAAAGGCCAGCCAGGCCTTGCATTCAGGGGTCCCAGAGGGCCACGGGAAACAGACCCCATTCTTAAAGGGCACACACAAAACCTCACACCCTTCGAGACTCAGGTGGAAGCAGCAGTCCGAAAGCAGCCACGTCAGAGCCACCGCTGGTCTCGGGGGGGCCTCCCGGAGAGCAGGGGGCACCTGGGACTCCCCCGGGGACGGGGATGCTGGCGGCAACCCTCTGGGAGCACATCCTACCACAAGGACACTGAGGCTGGCCAGTGATACTGTGGAGTCCCTCCTCCAGCTTACTAGCACCAGGACACAACCTGGCTCACCAGCCAGCCAGCACCAGTCTTGGGCCCCCAGGCCAAGCAGCCAGCTACCTGGGGACACGGCTCCTCCCACCGGGGGCCTGGCAGCAGTCACACGCCTCCACGAGCCCCTTCAGCCCCCTGGGATCCAGCCCGATCCCCATCAGGGCTGGGACCCGGCCCTGCCCACCAGCAGGCCAGCACCAGCCCCAAGACAGACCGCAGCCACCGGGCAGCAGAGCCCTGCCCTGCACACCCGAGCAGGGACGTCGGCCCTAAGACTCCGTGGGCCCCGCAGCCAGCAGCCCTGGGAGCTGGCTGTGTGCACCAGCCAGCCAGCTCCAGCCCCGGGATCCTGCGCCCACAGGCAGCCACCCTACCCCACAGCAGGCCAGCACAAGCCTAAGACCCCACAGGTCCCCAGACTCAATCACTCCTGCCCTGGGCCCACCAACCAGCAGGCTAACACCAGCTGAGGGACTCTGGCCCACAGCCAGCCATCGCAGGACCCAATTTTGGTGGCAATATCAATGTTTAACAGTCTCTGCACTAGGTGGGGGCTGGCAGGCAACCAGGCCAGGAGCCAGTCATACCCACTAGTGGGCCCACGTGGGTCAGCCCGCCACAACAGAAGGGCGCATGCAGCCCACAGCGCAGGCACGCCTAGGGAAGTCAGCTCTGGTCACCAGAGGGCAGTGCGCTGCTGCAGTGCCGGATAAAACATCGCCTACAAGGTCACTTCTCCAAAAGCAAGAAATGTAACTGACCTACCTAATACACAGATGCAGCAACAGTGAAAACAGACAACAGAGCAGACAACAGAGTGGCATTTCTGAAGCAAAGGAACAAGATAAAACCCCAGAAGAAGAGGTAACTGAAGTGGAGATAAGCAACTTACCTGATCAAGAGTTTGAGGTAATGATCACAAAGATGCTCAGAAACTGGGGTGGGGGGGAAGAATAGATAGAGAACAGAGAGTATTAAAAGCAGCAAGGGGAAACTATCAGTTATGAACACGCAAACTCCCAGGAGCCTGTAAACTGAGTGAGTGGAAACTCTACAGGAAAGGAAGTGGTATGATAAATTTAAAGTGATGAAAGGGGAAAACCTGTTCCACGTGGTGAAACTATGGTTTAGACTTGATGGAGAGATAAAGACTTTTACAGACAAGCAAAGGAGTTCATCACTACTGAACCAACTCTACAAGAAATGTTAAAGAAACTTCGTTAAGTGGAAAAGAAAAAACACAACTAGAAATATAAAAATCACACAAGAAAAATCTCTTTGGTAAAGGCAATAAAAGTGATAGATCAACCATCTACAAAGCTGGTAGGAAGGTCAAATAACAAAAGCAGTAAAATCATCTATAGCCACGATAATCAGCTAAGGGATATACAAAACCAAAAAATATGTAAAATATGGTGGCAAAACATTAAATGTGGGGAGAGTAAAAAATACACACACACACACATATTGCTATAAGTAAACTTCATGGTAACTACAAGCCAAAAATGTATAATAGATACACACACACACACACACACACACACACACACACGAGAAAGAAATCCAAACATAACACTAAAGATAGGCACCAAATCACAAGGGAAGAGAAAAGAAGAAGAAAGGAACAAAAAAGAATTACAAAAACAAACTGAAAACAGTCTACAAAGGGGCAGTAAGTACATTCCTATTAATAATTACATCAAATGCAAATAGACGAAATGCTCCAATTAAAAGACACAGAATGGCTGAATGGATACAAAAACAAGACCTGTATATACGCTGCCTATAGAGACTCATTTCAGAGCTAAAGACACACAGAAATTAGAAGTTCACTGTGGGCGGGACTGTAAACTGGCACAGCTGCCATGGAAAACAGCAGAGGTTCCTCAAAAAATAAAGAATTGAACCACCATAGGAGCCAGCAGCCCCACTGCCAGTGGATGCAGTAGATGAAAACAAAGCACTAATTCAAACAGACACGGGCACCCCTATGCTCGCCGCAGCACGGCCAAGACGTGGGAGCAACCTAAGTGTCCACGAGCAGATGGGTAAAGAAGACGTGGGACAGAGACCCAATGAAACGTTACTCAGCCATTAAAAAGAATGAAATCTTGCCAGATGTGACAAGATGGATGGACCTAGAGGGTGCTATGCTCAGTGGAATAAGTCAGAGAAACAAGTACCATATAAGTTCACTTCTACGTGGAATCTAAAAGCCAACAACAAATGAACAAAGCTGAAAGAGACACAGATACCAAGAGCAAATACGTGGCTGTCAGGGGGGAGTGGAAAGGAAAGAAACAGGGGAGGGATATTAGGAGGTGTAAACCCCCAGTTACAAAAATGGAAGTCAAAGGTACGAAATGTACAGTGTGGGGAATGCAGTCAATAATAGCGTAAGATCTTTGCATTGTAATGTAATGTAATGGTGATGTAGGGTAACTGGACTTATCATGGTGATCATTCTATAACGTTGAGAAATATCAACTCACTGCCATGTACCAGGAACTAACCTAGTGCTATAGGTCAATTCTACTTCAAAAACAAATTCACAGAAAAAGAGACCATAATTGGGGTGAAGAGGGATTGTATAAAGACAACCAAAAGCCACAAAACTCCAGGTAAAAGATAAATAAACGCGTGTGCGCACTCACTCACTCAGTCGTGTCCGACTCTTTGCGACCCCATGGACTGCAGCCTGCCAGGCTCCTCTGTCCATGGAATTTTCCAGGCAAGAACACCTGAGTGGGTTGCCATTTCCTCCTCCAGGGGATGTAATATACAATATGATAAATACAGTTAATACTGTGGTATGTTATATACGAAAGTTGTTAGGAGAGTAAATCTAAGGGTCCTCATCATAGGAAAATGTTTTTTTTTTTTTCATTCTGTATCTCTATGAGATGGATGTTCACTAAACTTTTTGTGATAATCACTTCATGATGTGCGTTAAGTCAAGCCATCATGCTAGACATCTTTCAAAGTGCAGTACAACAACTATATTGCAATTACATGGGACAAGAGAAAAGAAAGGTATCCTGTAATTTCAGAAGTGGGCAGAGTGGAAACTACTAAGGGTCCTGAACTCAGTTCAGTTCAGTCGCTCAGTTGTGTCCGACTCCCCGCGACCCCATGAACCTCAGCACCTTCCTGTCCATCACCAACCCCCAGAGTCCACCCAAACCCATGTCCATTGAGTTGGTGATGCCATCCAAACATCTCTTCCTCTGTCATCCCCTTCTCCTCCTGCCCCCAATCCCTCCCAGCATTCTGGGTCTTTTCCAATGAGTCAGCTCTCTGCATCAGGTGGCCAAAGGATTGGAGTTTCAGCTTCAGCATCAGTCCTACCAATGAACACCCAGGACTGATCTCCTTTAGGATAGACTGGTTGGATCTCCTTGCAGTCCAAGGGACTCTCAAGAGTCTTCTCCAACACCACAGTTCAAAGGCATCAATTCTTCAGTGCTCAGCTTTCTTTATAGTCCAACTCTCACATCCATACTTGACCACAGGAAAAACCATAGCCTTGACTAGACGGACCTTTGTTGGCAAAGTAAGGTCTCTGCTTTTGAATATGCTATCTAGGTTGGTCATAACTTTCCTTCCAAGGAGTAAGTGTCTTTTAATTTCATGGCTGCAATCACCATCTGCAGTGATTTGGGAGCCCTCAAAAATAAAGTCAGCCACTGTTTCCCCATCTATTTCCCATGAAGTGATGGGACCAGATGCCATGATCTTCGTTTTCTGAATGTTGAGCTTTAAGCCAACTTTTTCACTCTCCTCTTTCACTTTCATCAAGAGGCTTTGAGTTCCTCCTCACTTTCTGCCATAAGGGTGGTGTCATCTGCACATCTGAGGTTATTGATATTTCTCCTGGCAATCTTGATTCCAGCTTATGCTTCTTCCATCCCAGCATTTCTCATGATGTACTCTGCATATAAGTTCAATAAGCAGGGTGACAATATACAGCCTTGACGTACTCCTTTTCCTATTTGGAACCAGTCTGCTGTTCCATGTCCAGTTCTACCTGTTGCTTCCTGACCTGCAAACAGGTTTCTCAAGAGGCAGGTCAGGTGGTCTGGTCAAGGGCCCTGACCTACCTCAGCACAAATCTTCAGAATGTTGGATTCCGTCCATGACAACGTGATAACATAATCCATCAGTCCTCACTGAGCTGGGGTCTGGTGCAGTCTTTACACGCTGGAGATAAGCCCAGCCAGACGGTGACCATGTATAAGAGCGGCCAAGGGTCACTGCCCTATTTTGACCAGTATGAGAGTCACTCTGTGTATGAGCAGGTGATGGCAGCAAGTCGACAGCAGGGATTTACACTTGAAACTTCGAAAAGAAAAAGAAGGAAGCGCCCCAGAAGCAGAGCTCGGGATCTCCTCTCACTTCACCTTCTGATTTGCTGGGCTCCTGCTCCTGTTCCTGTTAACTTGATCCCAGATTCCATACCTGCTTCCAACACTATTGGATTCCATGACTCTGAATTCCTTCCTTTGAAAATTGACTTTTCTACCAAGGTTCATGCTCTCCTTGGTGTGGGGCTTTTTCTGTTCCCGCTATTTCTGCGAGAAGATTCTCCATTCTTTCCCAAAGGAAACCCAGCCCTTGTCCTCATAAATAGACTACTTCCTTTGAGGCAAAGAAAATTATCATAGTAACAATATTTACTTGAAAATTTTATCATCTAGAAGCCATAAAAATTACATTCACGTTTCTGAGTTAAAAAGAATTACGTGTACGGGTATACAGGAAGGTCTACTAAATCAACAATGGTTTGAAGGTAGTTACGTGAAGCCCTCAGCAGTTGAGGTCCCTTGAATTAGATGTCAAAAGTTGACAGACTCAAGACTGAAACCAATGCAGTAAATTTTGGTTTTAATGTGTCCCTTTCAAAACACCTTAAATTCTCAGAGGGATTTTAAAAAAAGAAGAAGAAGAAAGAGGCATGCCTGATGTAGAAAATTCCCTAACAGCATCCTTCCTTACTGCTCCAGCCTCCTTTTCCAACACGGAGAACCTCCCGTGCAGGTGCGGCAGGTGGCCACGGAACCGGCAGAGCGGAGCAGACAGCAGCCGCTCCCCTCGAGCCCAGCCGCGGTTCCTCAGCAGCGGGGGCGGCACCTCACGGGCGGGCTTCCGAGCACAGGGATCCCAGAGGGCGCTCCTGCCAGCGTGTCTGGGGCTGAGAACCAGGGACTCAAAGGAAAGGAACAGTGCGTCTAGAAGCACAAGAGGAGGGCCAGAAAAATAATCCAGGTGGGAAAGGACAGCCCACAGCACAGCCCCGACGTCAGCGCCCAGCCCTGCGGGAGCTGCTGCGAGGCGAGTTCAGGGAACTTACATTTAACACGTGTGCGTTTCACCGTATTTAATGCTTAAGCCCTCTAACTCTGTGTGTCTATGAAAAGTCACAGCAAACCCAGATGGACAATATTACTCAGAGCACATCATTTCAGTGGTAGACGTGCCCACTCCCAGGGCCTGGATGCATTCCGAGAGCCTTAGCCGTGCCCCGTGGTCTCGAGGTAAGAAATACAGTTGGCTCAGCAGCATTTGTTAATTTATGTAAGAAGGAGAATGAATCGCACAGAAACATATGGAAATGTCCAAATGCCAATGTTTTCTTAGGTTAGCCCGCTGTGTCCTCGTTTTCCTTTTAACCTGAGATTTATGCTATCAACTATTAACACTAAGCAGATTCTCGTCTATACTCAGTTTTCAAATATATATAAATTTGAAAGATATATATGCATGCGTGTACATATATAATTTCAGACTAAGTAAAATGAGTGTTTTCTTTGGATGGGAAACCGACAAAGAACGGGAAATCCTGACTTCAGGCTATTGCAGTTGAGGGATGTGAGCGTTCAGGCAGGAGTTACTGCCATCCAGAGGCGGGAAGCCACGCGCTGCCATATCCTAGTCCACTTTTACTGTAAGAGAAGTGAGCCAAGAAAAACACATGCATTGTTGCAGTCTGGCTCATTAAATCATCAGAGAAGGGGAAACTGAGACCCAGAATCAGGTGTCACGGGACCTGAGGTCCCACTGTTGTCATGAATGGGAAAACGTAGCCTGGATTCCTCAGAGCGGCTCACAGGGAAACGGGACACAGCTCTCTGTGATATAAGGCCAACCATTTCCGCAGACTCCTCGATGTGCAAAAGCATAAAATATCCTGAAAATGAACTCTTTTACATTTCTTAGAAAACCTCTATTTTTCTTGTCTTGAAGCCACACGATACTTCAGTGGAGACCCTGAGACGGACGCTTCTGAAGGCAGCCCTCATCCTTCCGGGGCGGACCAGACTGTGTCCTGGCCACATCAGCTCACGCGGATATCATCACACACACCGGCGTTCAGCCTTTGAATATGAGCTTCCAAAAATAGTTGCCATGCAGACGGTAAATAATTTTAGCACAGTTAACGAGTAAAATCCTGAAAGACTCTGCATAGCTGCAAAGTGCTGAGATTACGCTAAGAGTTCCTCACCACACAGGCTCTGACTTAGAGAAAGCTGTATGCTGCTCTCCCAGGCCTTGATCATTCGACATTCCTGTCTATTTCTGGGCTGGTTTCTGCAGTCGTTTGATACACTGAATTCCCTCTGTCAATAAATGAATAAATGTATGCACGAATTCTAGAATATTTCTGTTTGTTTACATTTTGCTAGAAACCCAAATTCAAAACTTCTATCAGTTTGGGTTTTTCACAACAGGAACAAATAATGACTCCAAATTATATTTGCTATTCACAGACATTTCACACACCCATGACAAGTATAGATATAACCTTGTGAACACTTTTTAAAACACTGAATACACATATACACACAATCTGAAAGAATAAACCAAGTAAATATATAGTAACTCTCAACCAAGCCTACTTCAACTTTCTAACCAATTTATACAGCTCAAGAGATTTCAGTCTGGGAACATTTTTGATTAAATAAAATGATTTACAGTTAGGTGAAAAAATATTAAATATGTCACTCTAATAAGATGACTTGTTGTGTCTATTAGAATACTTTTTTAGAAGCCCACGCTCAAAAGTGAGGTGAGGCGGGCCCAGGGTCCCTCCACTAGTAGCATAAATAGTTCTGACTTTCAGAAACAGAACTCCAAACTGCATTTCTGTAGCTGCACTCTTAAAATCCTCTCCCACGTTTTGTCTGCCTCTTTGCATGGGACTTCTTCGGAGAAGGCGATGGCAGCCCACTCCAGTGCTCTTGCCTGGAGAATCCCAGGGACGGGGAGCCTGGTGGGCTGCCGTCTCTGGGGTCACACAGAGTCGGACGCGACTCAGCAGCAGCAGCAGCAGCAAGAGACTTCTTGCATCTACAGGGTCATCACTGCCCTCTACTGGTTTCCAGCCCCAAGTTTAAGACTGAGAAAAAGAAGGAGAGGGAATGAAATGAAAAGAATGGAATAGGCATCAAACCCTGGGAGAGTGCACTCTCCTGACACAAAGGGGAGAAAGACTTACCTGTGCCGATGTTATCGGCTTTCTGGTTTGTCGTCTTAATAAACTATTTATACCACAGACTGATCACCAGGAAGGTTGTTTCTGAGGAGTTTCAAATCATTATTAATTCATAATTCAGTTCCAGGAAAGAAGTCAGCAGCATAAAATAAGAAAAAAAATAAAAATAAATTCCAAAAAAATCCTTATTTTATGTGTACATAAATTATTTGTAAAGGACAAATAATTATTTATAAACGACAAGTTTTTGGTAAAGGATAATAATTTGTAAATTATTTTGTCAATGACAATTATGTGTAAATGACAAATTTTATATGTACATTAAAATTTGTAGATTATCTGTAGAAAACGGTTTGGTGATGCACACCCACTGAACTGGTGACAGTGATTGCCTCTGACAAGACTGGTACTGGAGGTAAGCGGGTGGTCGGGGTATTTTCGCTCCTTCCTTACTACAGATGCTGTTCAAAATTTTAACAAAGAGACTGGACCCTGGACCCCTGCCCTCTCACCTCCTCCACATCCACCGTTCTGTGCCAGGCCACCACCACCCCTCACCAGGTCGCCTACCTGCCCTCCCTGGGAGCTTCATCTCCCTCCACTCGCTCTCTGAGTCCAGGCTTACAGAGCAGACAATGATCCTTCTTAAATACGACTTGCATCCTGCCTTCCCCCAAACAAAGCCAGCCAATGGCTTCTCATCATATTTAGAGCAAATTTCAGTCTGCTTTTTTCCCCTGAATTCCCCAAAAGCTAGAACGATTCCTGGCCCAGAGTAGGAGTTCTCAAAATGAGGTTTTGGTGATTAGATGGACAGACAAACAAGAAAGTACTGTGGTGTAACCTGTGCAAATGTTAAAAGAGAGCATTTGACTGGGGGAATAGACGAAAAGCGGTCATTAAAAGTTAGACTTGAGTACATTTTCTTTACTTCTTTGGATCTTATTTGTCATATGGACTAATAAGGACCCTAGTTATAAAACTGTAACAGATGAAGGTCTCCAATTTCTGCACCTAAACACATACACAAACGTGCACACACACACACACAATGTGTGCTCAGTATAGAAGGCATCCTATCTTCAGCCATTTTCTGGTAACGACAGACTTTACAAGTGATAGAACTCTGAAAAATATAAGTGACACAGAATACTTGCTATGTGCCCGTGTTATGCTAAGCATTCACAAATAAACTTAGAACTTAAGGCACACCCACTCATTCACACTTCAAATAACCATTGTTGTCGGTGCTATTATAACTATCAATTTACAGATGAGGGAAAGGAGACCCGCAGTGATTAAATGCCATTCCAGGAGTCACACAACCCATAAGAGACACAGAGGATGCAAGTCCCTCTGTCTGGTGGCACTGCCCTGGGCCACCCGAGACCAGTGACATTTGGCCTCCCACGGAGGAGCCAGGTGGGCTGCAGTCCCTGGGGTCGCTAAGAGTTGGGCACGACTGAGCGACTTCACTTTCCCTTTTCACTTTCATGCACTGGAGAAGGCAATGGCACCCCACTCCAGTGTTCTTGTCTGGAGAATCCCAGGGATGGAGAAGCCTGGTGGGCTGCCGTCTATGGGGTCACACAGAGTCGGGCACGACTGAAGCGCCTCAGCAGCAGCAGCATTCACCAAAGGAATGCCAGGTGCCAACTGGCTTCGTTAAACCTGTCTCACCCTGAGGTTAGGGAAGGACACGTCCTCCCGTGAGTCCCACAGGAGATGTGTGAGAATCGTTACAAAACTGAGTCCTGTTAGGAAAGAGGGGAACGGATGCCCTGTGGACAAACAGAAGTGCTTCTTACAAATGAAGCCTAGCAACGTAAATGTTCACCACTGAGAGTTAAGTAAACAAGTCTACATCACAAAGGTAAAATATGATGAAGCCACTAAAAATGAGGACATCACTGAACAATAGGAGAAATGCATTAACACAGAAATTCAAAAGGAAAAATCAGAAAGCACTGTAATTATGCAAAATTGTACATGCATATGAACAAGAGGAGAAAAATTGTGTTTACCTTCTTATTTTTAGATTTCTATTATTCCTGATTTATTATTGTTTGTGCAGCAAAGAAAAAGAAAACCCGTAATCAACATCAAATTTCCTGAAAACTTACTCTAGACAAATGATCTAAATAGAATATAGCCTGAGCAATAGCCCAAAGAAAACTGTAACGAATGTTTATCACATACGGAAAATACGGGTCCGCGTGCAAAGCACAGGAATTTGTTATGTTCCTTATCTTCCTTACTGTCATTTGCTTGCAGCAATTTTTTAAAGGATATCTCATTCCTTAATTCCACAGCCTGTCTCGCGTTTTACTGCGTTGGCCAAAAAGTTCATTAGGGTTTCTCTGTAACATCGTAAGGAAAACAAAATTTCTGGCCAACCCAATATTTACCTCAAAATTTAATCCATGTTCTCCCTAGTTGAAACTATCCAACGGAGTTTATTCTACACTCTGTTAGCAATTCAGCGTGTGAGATATTTCATATACATATACCAGCAATGCAGTCCTATGGAACCCTGAATATTGCATAGCAAGCGTAACTGAATGAAAAGCCCACAGGTAGTGTATTTTGTCTTGGAAATATGAAGAAGTGGGTCTGGTGCACAAGTGGAGAGAAGATTACTTCCTGGCATTTTAACCTACAACTTTTAAAAATTAAAATTACATGACTTACCTGTACTTGGTTAAACAAGACGTCTATGTAGGTATGTCTGCACACACATGATGTGCAGGTATCAGGTTATAAATGCTTGTATTTGTGCTTATGGGTATGTGTTCCATAAATAGATTCATTTGTGTTACAATTAATTCATTTTGGTGCTTTGTTGCTGTTTTTCTGCCTCTCATGATTAAAACTCAAAATACAATCAGTATCATCACACTGAGCAGGGTGCGATTTAAATGATATCTACGCCAGACAGAACTTCCCAACCACATGACATCTGGCCCAAAGGATTCTTTATCTTTCAACACTGTTTGCCACAAAATGGTGAGAAGGTCAGAAAATACTCAACTGGATTTGAAAAAGAAATTTTTTTAACTAGAAAAAGCCAAAGCTCACATGTCTGGCTCAAATATCTGCAAAACAAGGTTGATAAAATTATCCATTAACAAAAAGGTATATTTAAGGGAAAATATTATTAAGATAACTTGAAATATTGTATAAAATTATATTTAATGTTTATAAAATTGCAAAAGCAATAAATCTAAGTCTTATGAAAAATAAAACTTTAAATAAACATAAGAAGAAAACACTGACTCTATGGACATGAGTCTGAGTGAACTCTGGGAGATGGTGGTGGACAAGGAGGCCTGGCATGCTGTGATTCATGGGGTCACAAAGAGTCAGACACGACTGAGTGACTGAACTGAACTGAAGAAGAAAACAATAGATTTTTACTTCCAAAGATTTCAGATCGTGGATAATCGCTGCAAAAAATAAAACAGATATATTTTAAGCATTTTTTAAAACAAAGATCAATACAAAAACACAAAAACCTTAAGCTACTATTTAGAACCTCATCCAGGTTCAGGAGTGGTGCCATTGCCTTCTCCCAAATATAATCTAGAGGACCATCAAAACATCTTCAGGAACAAGCAAAATAAATACCGCTTATTCAACTAACATTTCTGAAGATCTGCCTCCAACAGAGCTCCCCTACAATAAGTTGTAAAGAAGTGCTTCAGAAAATTGAAAATTCAAGAAAAAATAAATAAGAAGTAAGAAGGAATGGAACAAAAGAACAAATAAAAGTAGCTAAGATGAAGAAAATGTTGACTATATAAAATAACAACTAATATGGGATCTAAATAAAGATATTAAAATGTGAAACAAAAGTACACACAAGAAATGGGAAGAGTTTAAAAATCTTAACATTGTTCATTAGGATAGTAGGGAAATTATTAGCTTCACTGTCAACATATACATACATAAGTCACAAGTAGTAAAATTCAAGGACAAGCACTTTGGTAGATGTTTGGATGGCAGATTGACTGATGGCCTCTAATTTTTCACACCTCCCTAAATCCATAGTTTAGTAGTGCCCTCCCATACTTATTTTGGATTTGCGCTATAACTTTCTTAGGTCATGAGACAATAATAAATTTGCTAAAAGCAGAGCCTTTAAAAGGACACAAGTGTTTCTTCTTGTTGTTGTTCTCCTCCTCTTCCCGCTGCTCCTCCTTACGTCCTGGCTCCTCCCGCCCTCTCCCTCTCCAACTCCTCTGCAGTTGCCATAAGTACACGCATGAGCTAACATGAAAATATGCTCACACTAGCCCGCTGGGGTTGGAGAAGGCAATGGCAATCCACCCCAGAGTTCTTACCTGGAGAATCCCAGGGAGGGGGGAGCCTGGTAGGCTGCTATCTATGGCGTCGCACAGAGTTGGACACGACTGAAGTGCCTTAGCAGCAGCAGTGGCAGCAGCCCGCTGGAGAGAAGTAAGAACTTCAAGGAAAAAAATCAATTCACCCCAGATACAACTATCCCAGATCAGCCAGCCTCTCTCCTCCCATCCAAGCAACTTACCAGCTGACTGTAGCAGTGTGAGCAAGCCAGGCTTAGTTGAGACCAGCTCAAGTCAGCAAACTCTCACCTGACTTGTAGAATCATGAAAAATAATAAATCTGTGTTGTTTTAATTCACTAAGATTTAAGATAGTTTGTTATGCAGTAAAAGCTAGCTGATGCAACCATCAAAAAAAAAAAGAGAGAGAGAGAATCCCAAACTAATATAAAGAAGGGATTTCTCAAAATATATTAATGTGAAATAATATCGAAAGTTACAAATGTGCATGTAATTGAAAGCTATGGTTTTTCTAGTAGTCACGTACAGATGTGAGAGTTGGAACATACATAAAGCTAAGCGTTAAAGAATTGATGCTTTTGAACTCTGGTGCTGGAGACGACTTTTGAGAGTTGCTTGGATTGCAAGGAGATCAAACCAGTCAATCCTAAAGGAAATTAACCCTAAATATTCAATAGAAGCACTGATACTGAAATTCCAATACTTTGGCCACCTGATGCGAAGAGCCCACTCATTGGAAAAGATCTTGATGCTGGGACAGACTGAAGCCAAAAGGAGAAGGGGGCGGCAGAGGATGAGGTGGTTGGATGGCATCACTGACTCAATAGACATGCTGCTGCTACTGCTGCTAAGTCGCTTCAGTCGTGTCCAACTCTGTGCGACCCGATAGATGGCAGCCCACCAGGCTCCCCCGTCCCTGAGATTCTCCAGGCAAGAACACTGGAGTGGGTTGCCATTGCCTTCTCCAATGCATGAAAGTGAAAAGTGAAAGAGAAGTCGCTCAGTCCTGTCCAACTCTTCGCGACCCCATGGACTGCAGTACCAGGCTCCCCCGTCCCTGAGATTCTCCAGGCAAGAACACTGGAGTGGGTTGCCATTGCCTTCTCCAATGCATGAAAGTGAAAAGTGAAAGAGAAGTCGCTCAGTCCTGTCCAACTCTTCGCGACCCCATGGACGGCAGCCCACCAGGCTCCTCTGTCCATGGGATTTTCCAGGCAAGAGCACTGGGGTGGGGTGCCACTGCCTTCTCTGCCACAGACATGAATTTGAGCAAATTCTGGGAGATAGTGGAGGAGAGAGGAGTCTGGCATGCTGCAGCCCACGGGGTCACAAAGAATTGGACAGGACTTGGCAACTGAACAACAAATTGAAAATAAAGAAAATGGAAGGAAACGAGAGAAAGGGGTAGAAGAAATACTTGACATAATAGTGATCAAGAACTTTCTAAAATTAATAATAGATACAAAAGCCACAGATCTAAGAAGCTTAGAGAACAATGAGCAGGATAAATACCAAAAACATTCAGTTCAGTTCAGTCACTCAGTCGTGTTCGACTCTTTGCGACCCCATGAATCGCAGCACGCCAGGCCTCCCTGTTCATCACCATCTCTTGGAGATCACTCAGACTCACATCCATCGAGTCAGTGATGCCATCCAGCCATCTCATCCTCGGTCGTCCCCTTCTCCTCCTGCCCCCAATCCCTCCCAGCATCAGAGTCTTTTCCAATGAGTCAACTCTTCGCATGAGGTGGCCAAAGTACTGGA
>SJYT01067336.1:854356-878662 GCA_006410635.1 Cephalophus harveyi | reverse complement strand
AAAAAAATGTTACCTCGGGGAAGGCCCTCTCATATGTACATCCCAAATGGGCACAAGACATGGGTTTGCCACACCGCACTTCTCATGGTCTTCTCTGGAGCCTGACTTTGTCTTGTCTCAAGGCAGCCCGAGTTCCCTTTCAGTGTAATGGATCTGCCATCTCAAGAGGACAAAGATGTAATATGGAAATGCACTTTATAAAAATGCAGGGATTGTTGTATTATTAGATGGAAAGAATACATGCAAAGGTTTAAATAACACATTATAAGCCTGAAGACTACAACTCACAATGAATAAATGAGTCAATATGCAAATACCGCAAACACAGCAGCAACTGAGGTACAGAAGCAATTGCAGGGAAGGGAGAAATGGAGTCAAACGCTAGTTATAAGTGATTTTAATATTAATACCTCTCAGTTCAAGACAGATTTAGAGGAAAAGTCAGTAAAAACACAGAAGACCTAAAAATCAAAATAAACAGGGCATATATCTGTCTCTTATACACATCTAGATGTGTATAAGAGACAGATTATATGGAATGTAGGAAACATCTATGATATGTTATAGCTTAAAGGATAATTATAAATCTTCATTTAAACATCATTAAAGAACACAAGTAAAATGAGTGATATAGTATGTTCATATTAATAGATAGGAAAATGCAATATATTTAAATATAATTTACCTCAAAATTAGTTAAAACTATAACACAAAATCTCAATTTTGTCAAATTCTGCAAGTTGACTTTAAAATATATAATTTGCAAATGAAGCCATCAACAAGGGATTAATCTCCAAAATATACAAACAGCTCATGCGGCACTCTGTCAAGAAAAAAAAACACATAATCAAAAAATGGGCAGAAGATCTAAATAGACATTTCTCCAAAGAAGACAAACAGATGGCCAAAAAGAACATGAAAAGATGCTCAACATCACTCATTATCACAGAAATGCAAATCAAAAGAATATAGGTTAGACGCTTCCGTCTACATAAAGAAAGGAAGAGCTTCAGAGGAGGAATAAATAAAGGTAAAATTGATTCTAGTAAGTTTCTATTCTAGATTGACCTGTTAGATATGTGTTTAATAGTAATAATATATTGGGTCATTATAGTATTAGATAATGAAATAAAAGAGCAATAGCACAAGAAACAGAAGGAGAAATTGGGGATATTTTTAAGTTAGCTGAACTAAACATGCAGTGACAGAGTGTTGTTTGAAGGTGGACACAGACTGTATCCAGAATGTATACTGTAAACCTTTGGACAACCCCTAAGTAACTTTAAAAGAAGTGTAATTGATATTCTGTAAGGAGATAAAATAAAATCACATAAAATACTCAGTAAAAACAAGAGAAGTCAGAAAAGAAAAAAGTCTTTAAAAAAAAACCAAAACACAAAGCTTCCCTGGTGGCTCAGATGGTAAAGAATCTGCCTGCAATGCAGGAGACCAAGGTTCGATCCCTGGGTAAGGAAGATCCCTTGAAGAAGGGAATGACTACCCACTCGAGTATTCTTGCCTGGAGAATTCCAAGAACAGAGGAACCTGGCAGGCTACAGTCCACAGGGTCACAAGGAACTGGACATGAAGACTTAGACATGACTGAGCGACTTTCACTTTTATATATAAGACAGATAACCAACAAGGACCTGCTGTATAGCACAGAAAACTCTACTCAGTGTTCTATAATAACATATGTTGGAAAAGAATCTGAAACAGAATGAATATGTGTGTATATATGTGTGTGTGTAAAACTGAATCTCTTTGCTGTATACCTGAAACTAAGACAACACTATAAATCAACTATACTGCAACAAAATGAAATCATAAACAAAACGGAAAACCAGCCCTCAGAAAGGGAGAAAATACTTGCAAATGAAGCAACTGACAAGGAGTTAATCCCCCAAATATACAAAGAGCTCATGCAGCTCAATACCAAAAAAAAATCAATCAAAAAATGAGCAAAAGGCCTAGACATTTCTCCAAAGACAAACAGATGGAAAAAAAACACATGAAAAGTTGCTCAACGTCACTAATTATCTGAGAAATGAAATCAAAACTACAGTGAGGTATCACCCATACCAGCTAGAATGGCTTCATCAAAAAGTCTTCAAATAATAAATGCTGGAAATGGTGTGGAGAAAAGGGAACCCTCCTACGCCGTTGGTGGCAAGGTAAATTCACACACCCACTACAGAGAACAGTATGGAGTTTCCTTGAAAAACTAGAACCAGAACAACCATAGGATTCAGTAATCCCCCTGCTGGGCATATACCCAGAGAAAACCATACTTCAAAAAGACACACACAATATATGTGTATGGATGACTGAGGGCCTTCACTGTTCACCTGAAACCATTACAACATCGTTAACTGACTGGCTATACTCCAGTACAAAATGAAAAGGTTCAAAAAAGATCCACGCACCCCAACATTCATAGCAGCACCATTTACAGTAGCCAAGACAATGAAGCAACCTCAGCGTCCAGTGACAGAGGAATGGATAAAGAAAATGTAGTCTTTTGCAATATTTCTCAGCCATAAAAAAAAAGAATGAAATAATGCCATTTGCAGCAACAGGGATGGACCTACAGACGATCATACTAAGTCAGTCCAACAGAGAAAGACAAACATCATTATGATATCACTCATGTGTGGAATCTAGTTTTAAAATAATGTAAATGAACATATTTACAGAACAGAAACAGACTCACAGACTTCAAAAACAAGCTTACGGTTACCAAAGAGGAAAGGTAGCTGCTGCTGCTGAGTCGCTTCAGTCGTGTCCGACTCCGTGTGACCCCACAGATGGCGGCCCACCAGGCTCCCCGTCCCTGGGATTCTCCAGGCAAGAACACTGGAGTGGGTTGCCATTGCCTTCTCCAAGCTTGGGAATAACATACACATACTACCATATATAAAATAATCAACGAGGACCTACTGTACAGCACAAGGAATGCTACTCGATCTCTGCAATAACCTTTATCACAAGAGAATCTGAAAAAGAATGAATACAGGTGTGTGCAACACCTGAATCACTCGCTGTACACCTGAACAAACAACACTGTAAATCAGTTATACACCAAAGATTTTTTTTAAATAAAATATACATTAAGAATGAGAGTCAACAGTCAAGATATTCCTGAAACTGTTAGGGGTTTAGCCCTTGCAGATACCACATTTCATTATAAAACTAGAACAATTAAGATGCTATTACAGTGGTAATGGCTCATGAATGATGAAATAAATAGAAAAAAAGTTCAGAAATATATTCCTGTACATATGTATGTTGATGCTCAATAGCTCTGACACTGCAAATCGATGTAGAAAAGGATGAAATAATCAATAAGCAGTGCCAGGACAATTGGTGCATAAAACATTAGACCTCAGTGTCTTACCTTATGCACAGATAAATTCCAAAAATATTAAAAGAACTAGATGTGAAAAGCAAAGTTAATTTTTTTAAAGTAATGTAAAAAAATTACCTTTTGATTCTAAAGTAAGAAAGGAAATTATTTTTAAAAAACAAAAATGACTCATAGAGAAAAAGATTAATTTGGCAGGCATTGATATTTTAAAAGTCTAATCATCAAAAGACATCAAACTCCAATTGAAGAAATAAGCCCATCTTGAAAAACACATTTTGAATACATATAATTAATAGGACAAGTAAACAACTTCTACAAATCAATAGGAAAAAAAGATAAATAACTTAAAATGAGCTCTCATTCAGGAAATGAACAGAGCGTATGAGTGGGCAGTTCACAGAGGAAGGAGACAAAGGGCGTATACATGTGAAAACATGCCCAACTGGTGACCAGGAGAAGTGCAAAGAAATACTACACTGAGGAATCACTTCACACAGTCAGATTTACAAAAAGCAATGTAAAAAGAAGTTTGACAACACAAAGGTACATTACAGAACAACAGGAATACTAACTAGTGTGAATACACATCAATAGAAATGTTTGAAAATTCATCTGGACCTAACTGCCCTTCCATCCACAGACCATGGACGTGGAATCCACAGATACAGAGGGCTGACTGTACTGTGCCGTTTTCAATACTGGACTTGAGCATCCACAGATTTTGGTATCCACAGAGGGTTCCCAAACTAATCCTCTTCAATACTGAGGGATGACTGTCTCTTTAACTTGAAGATTCACACCTAACCACTTATCATTCTACTCCTGGGAAAATCTAAGATATGTACAAAGAAAATGAGTACATAAATGCTTCCAATAGTATCTCATAAATGGACTCAATAACAATGCCTACTAAACAGAAGATAGTTTATACCACACTCTGGCAGCAGAATATAATATATAATTTTAAATAATGAAAAGCAGTTTCTGTATGAACAGGGAAAAGCCTCACAAAAGTAATGGAGCAAATTCCAGATGGATAGATACAGTATTTGGGCTTCCCAGGTGGGACTAGTGCTAAAGAACCCACCTGCCAATGCAGGAGACCTAAGAGATGTGAGTCCCGTCCCTGGGTCGGGAAGATCCCTTGGAGGAGGGTATGGCAACCCACTCCAGTATTCTTGCCTGGAGAATGTTATGGACAGAGGAGCCTGGCAGGATACAGTTCATGGGGTCACAAAGAGTCAGACATGACTGAAGCAACTTGGCACAGATACAGCGTTTGTACAAATTTCTAACTGAAATAATGCTTTTACATATTTACTTTAAAGCAACAGAATATATTGTTTAGAAACATATCGGTATGCATTTAAGAAAATAAATATATGGGAAATGTTATCACAAAATTCAGACAGTGGCTACCTCTACACAAAAAAAGGAACCGTGTGATTAGCAATGGAACAAGAACAAAGAGAGCTCCAATTATGTCTTAAGCTACTTTGTGATTATATAAGCATTATATTCGGAGAAGGCAATGGCACCCCACTCCAGTACTCTTGCCTGGAAAATCCCATGGCAAGAGGAGCCTGGTAGACTGCGGTCCATGGGGTCGCGAACAGTCGGACACGACTGAGCGACTTCACTTTCACTTTTCATTTTCATGCGTTGGAGAAGGAAATGGCAACCCACTTCAGTGTTCTTGCCTGGAGAATCCCAGGGATGGAGGAGCCTGGTGGACTGCCGTCTATGGGGTCACACAGAGTCGGACACGACTGAAGCGACTTAGCAGCAGCAGCAGCAAGCATTATATTAATTTTGTCATCTTTCATACCTAAATTTTTCATTAAAAAAAAAAATAAAAAGAACGTGTGTGTGTGTGTGTGTGTGTCTGAATCACTCTGCCGTACACCTAAACACAATGTGGCAAATCAACTAAACTTCAATAAAAAAAGAGCACATAATCTAGAATCAATGTGTGAATTGTAGCCTCATCATTACCATATTACTTTGAACCAGTTAATCAACTTGTCTGAGCCTCACGACCTGATATAAATACAGTTACAATAATATCTGACTTACAGAGTTATGTGAGAATTAATGCACTATTGTTAATATACATGAAGCCCTTAGCATAATGCCAGATAGAGAAATCACTCAATAAATGGGGTATGTATTTCATCCCTGGGGAGTTGTCTCTTGAACCTCATTATTATGGAATCATGTATATACTGTAGTGCATTCAGGGTTTTCTCAAGAGGGTATGCACGTGTTTCCATAAACCTTCTGGTGCCTTTAACACCTTGCCAATTGTGTCATGGGGAAAATTAGTTATTGTGGGTACTAGACGTCACACCACACTTCAGCAGACTACTGACACTGAGTTAATGGATGAACGCATTAGCAAAATTACCAGAAAAATCTGACTTCTTTGCTAATTGCAAAATAAGCAACTCTCTAGTCAAGAACTAATTCTAGACCAGCTTTTAAGCCAAGTAGGTAAATGAGCTATTCCTGGAACCTTCGAGGTTTTTAACAACTTTCCTCTTCTTCCATAAATCAACGTGCTGCTCCGGGGGCGCCTAAGCTTTGCACTGAGAGGCAGCTTAGAGTTTCTTACTGCACTGTATTTTCTACAGTAATGAGTAAACGCACCTTCCAGAGACAAGCAAGTCAAAACCCAGTCTAAGGTGTCCTGTTAAGAAGAAAGGGGGAGATACCAGGCCAACTGCACACAAAGGAAACAGCATTTGCGGACACAGCAAGCCTACACCGTCTGCAGACCAGTGACAGAGGCTCGAGAGAGACCAGACCTACCAATAAATACCCTGACCTTGGACTTTCAGCTCCCAGAACTTGGACAAAGTAGCTGCTGTTTAAGCAACACAGTCTGTGATATTATGGCAGCCCGAGCAAACTAATGAAAATGCTAGCTGATCACATCACAAAAAAATATTAAAATTAAAAAATAAAAATAATCAAGCCAATGAAGGATCTTCCTTCTGCTCTTTTGACCCAATCCAGTTCCCAAGGTGCCTCACAGTGAGAAAGACAGCAGTCCTTCCCTGTGCTTCTTCAATATTGCCCGATCTATGATTCCTGCCATTGTATTTCACCCCCACTAAAAAAAGAAAAATATGTATTTCTGAATAATTTGTCTATGCTAACCACCATGATAGCATATTTGGTCTCAATCTAACTGGTTGCAAGCAAATATATAAAACTGGTGGATAAAAAGATTTTTTACTTTAAAAATAAGTTTATTATAACTGATTAACAGAAAACCTGACAGATGTTTTCAAATATTTTTGCAAAAATAGTAAATCCCTCCCTTGTCCTCCCTCCCCACAAGATACAGAGTAAGAACTTGGTCAGAGTTTTGCATGAAACCTAAACACGAAATTCTCATTTATGAGTTGCTCCTTAAAGGCACCAACATATTATATTCTAAGTAAAGGTCCATTAAAATTAAGTAATCAACAAACCACTGGACACTTGCTTTCATTATGATGCGCATTCAAAATGCTGAAGGCCAAGAACAGGCAGAAATAGTTCTTAATGAAAATAATCCTAGATTCATCACTGCAAAGAGAAACTCCAGGGGCAAAAACAGACTCTCTTGCTGAGTAGTGGGCAAATGCATTACTACTATTTACAGCAGTTCATTTATATTTCCCTTCCACATCCAGAGAAAATAATCAAATAGTGTCCTCCAAAGACCATATGTATTAAATTTTTAAAAAATTGACTGCTAGTTTCAGTTCTAGTATTTTTCTCTCCCCTTCATTTTTCCAATGTTTTTCTCTTCTGTGAGAAAATGGGACTTTCTGTCCTGAAATTGTGTAGTCTGGTTAGAACATGAAATCAAATATTATCATTAGAGGTGAAAATAATGCAACCTGTGACTACACTGGCTGAACTAGAAAAAAAATGTTACCTCGGGGAAGGCCCTCTCATATGTACATCCCAAATGGGCACAAGACATGGGTTTGCCACACCGCACTTCTCATGGTCTTCTCTGGAGCCTGACTTTGTCTTGTCTCAAGGCAGCCCGAGTTCCCTTTCAGTGTAATGGATCTGCCATCTCAAGAGGACAAAGATGTAATATGGAAATGCACTTTATAAAAATGCAGGGATTGTTGTATTATTAGATGGAAAGAATACATGCAAAGGTTTAAATAACACATTATAAGCCTGAAGACTACAACTCACAATGAATAAATGAGTCAATATGCAAATACCGCAAACACAGCAGCAACTGAGGTACAGAAGCAATTGCAGGGAAGGGAGAAATGGAGTCAAACGCTAGTTATAAGTGATTTTAATATTAATACCTCTCAGTTCAAGACAGATTTAGAGGAAAAGTCAGTAAAAACACAGAAGACCTAAAAATCAAAATAAACAGGGCATATATTATGCGTAAATACTGTAACCTAGTACTCTGACAGTGGAGAATATGTTTTTTCATGTGAATATGTAGCATTCATAAAAACTGACTACACAGAATTCCACACACAAAAATTAATAAATTCATAAATACAATTAGTTTTAAAATGTTAAAGTAAATGGTACAAACAGCATCCTTTGACCATATACAATAAACCATAAACTAATAAGAAAATTTTAAAGTCTCATCTGCTTACAATATTTTATGTGATATTAAAGAACTCTTGAATCAAAGGGAAAAACACAAAATGAAGACAGAGTTTCTCGAAAATAATGACAATGAAACAGTTTTCTGAATCCAGTGGAACACTGTTAAAGCAGTGCTCAGAAAAAAGAATGAAATACTTATATTTATAATAATTATTAACAAAAAGACACCTCAAAACAATGGTAAAAACTAAAATAAAATAAAATAAACCAGAAAGGGCCAAAGGGACAAATTTTCAAAACAAGAGATTAGTAAAATAGAAACCATTACAAATATCAGAAGTCACAAACTACCAACCAACCTACAACTGGATCTGATCTTCATACACTACAACAGAATAAACTCCAACTGGACCGCAGGTGTGAATGCAAAATAATATCAACCACACAAATTCTGCTGCTGCTGCTGCTAAGTCACTTCAGTCGTGTCCGACTCTGTGTGACCCCATAGACGGCAGCCCACCAGGCTCCCCCGTCCCTGGGATTCTCCAGGCAAGAACACTGGAGTGGGTTGCCATTTCCTTCTCCAATGCAAGAAAGTGAAAAGTGAAAGTGAAGTCGCTCAGTCGTGTCCGACCCTCAGCGACCCCATGGACTGCAGCCTTCCAGGCTCTCCATCCATGGGATTTTCCAGGCAAGAGTACTGGAGTGGGGACACAAATTCTAGAAGAAAAAAATTTTAAATCGATTGGAAAAAAATTTTCTAACCATGCTTTAAAATCCAACAACCATTGAAGAGATAGTTAATTTGACCATACACAACAAATACCATTAAATAAAGGCAAAAGTTAAATTACCTATGACAAACTGGAAGAGTAATTGTAATTTTACCACAAAGGGTTTATATCCTCCATACATGAAGTACTTCTCAACACTGAGAAAACAACTTGTTAAAAGGCAGGGCGGTAACGGGACTTAATGATATGGACGGGTAGAAACTAACCCTTTGGTGGTGGGTACGCTGGAGTGCACACACATGAAATATATAACACCATAAATCAAGAAAACAAAACAAAAATGTAGGGGAAACAGGCTTTCTGGTTCAACAGGTAAGGAGCTTAGAAGACGCCATTCCATCCTTAACACAACAGAAAGCTAAACAGACTGAAAATCAACGACTCTTGTTCCAGAGGTGAGGTGAAGACACAGAAACCCTCAGGCGAGGTAGAAACGCAGGAACAAGAGCAGCAGCTCACCCGAGCAGAGGCTCCGGCCTGGAGAAGCCTGTGGGGTCCAGGGCCTGGGCGGCAACGGCCGGGAGTAACCGAGGAGATGCTGGGGGCTCAGGAGGACAAGCCTGAGAGTCAGACACTCCAGGGGGACCCAGTCGGGCCGAGTGGGTGGAGGGGTCCCTGAGAGGCTGTGAGGTTTACCTCCAGGAGGCAACCTGACTCAGAGCATCAAAGCCAAAGCTCCTCCGGCTCCGGCGAGGGAGGGGGAGGAGCCATTTTGAAGCGTCCCAGAGTGCTCTGCGGGGCGGGGGCGGGGGAGGAGCCATTTTGAAGCTTCCCGGAGTGCTCTGCGGCTGACAGGCTGCCCGCGGGAGGAGCCGGTTAAGAGAGCCTGGCTGCTGGGGGACGCGGAACCCCAGCCCCAGCGAGCCCTGCCCTGGCTGTGGGAGAAGGGGAGACAACGCAAGCCCCACCCCAACCCCCACGGACACCGGAGCCTGGGGGGCTACAGAAAGAAACAAAAGGAAGTGCTGCACGTGAAAGCACTGGAAAAGAAATGAAGACCGCCTCTGATGGCTTATTAAGCAGACTGGACACGGCTGAGGAAAGAATCCTTGAGCTCGAGGCTACAGTGCAAGTGAAAGTTGCTCAGTCGTGTCCGACTCCTTGCGACCCCGTGGACTACACAGTCTATGGAATTCTCCCGACCGGAATACTGGAGTGGGTGGCCTTTCCCTTCACCAGGGAATCTTCCCAACCCAGGATCCGAACCCAGGTCTCCTGCATTGCAGGCAGAGTCTTTACCATCTGAACCAGAGGGGAGCCCCGGAGGATATAGCAAAAGAATCCTTAAAAACAGAAGCAAAGAAAATAAAGCCTGAAAAAAAAAAAAATATCCAGGGCTGCAGAACAACTACAAAAGGTATAAGGTGCCAAAAGGAAAAGCGTGAAAGGAACAGAATAATCATTCGAAACGATAGAGCCGGAATTTCTCCAAGTTAATGTCAGACACCAAGCCATGGATCCAGGCTGCTCAGAAAATACCAAGAAGCATGAAAACTAAAAAAGACAAAAATGCCCCTAAGAATATCGTCTTGAAACTACAGGGAATCAAAGATTAAAAAAAACTCTGAAAGCAGAGGAAAACCCTATCTATAGAGGAACAAAGATAAGAATTATATCTGACTTCTCAAAAACCATGCAAGCTAGAAGAAAGCAGAGTGAAACATTTAGTGTTGAGGAAAAGAAAACAAGCTCTGATCTGGAACTCAGCACCTGTGAAACTATCCACCAGAAGTAAAGGAGAAATAAATACTTTCTCAGACAAAAACTGGGCAGTTATTACAAGTAGAACTACCCCAGGAGATGTTAAAAGAAACTTTGGAGAGAGAGAGAAAAATAATATAGGTCAGAAAGTTGGATCTTCGTAAATAAAAGAAGAACATCAAGGAAGAAGTGAAGGTAGAACAAAAACATTTTTCTTATTCTTAATTTATCCAACAAAAGCAATTTGTACAAAATAATAACAGTGTATTTGGTTATATATGCTTATGTATATGTAGTATTCTTTATCTGCTTCCAATGTAGGGATGAGAGTAAAACTTCAGTAGAGAATTTCTAACCTATGTTCCCAAATAGGAAACAGTCTACAAAACAAGTAATTTTCTGTGTAATAATCTCGTGCTTTTGTGCCTACTGATCATGTCAGCTTGTATTAAACAAAGCTGATTGTTTTTCCTAAAGACAGTGTAAGAATTGGTGTCAGGTAAGTTTTATGAAGGAAGTCGATATTCAAAGAAGGAGAGGTGCTTGTTTGAGGTCCTACTAGCAGTTAAGTTTTTCTCCACAGAGATAAGAGTTTATCTCCCTGTTTCTAAGAGATTATGTCTTTATACCATGCCTCATGCTGTCTCTTATACACATCTCCCACTCCAGTGTTCTTGCCTGGAGAATCACAGGGATGGGGGAGCCTGGTGGGCTGCCGTCTCTGGGGTCGCAGAGAGTCGGACACGACTGACGTGACTTGGCAGCAGCATGTATGTGTATGTGCATGTTGTGTATACTTTTGCATGAAAAGTGAAAGTCTTAGTCGCTCAGTCGTGTCCCACTCTTTGCGACCCCATGGACTGTAGCCTATCAGGCCCTTCTGTTCATGGGATTCTCCAGGCAAGAATACTGGAGTGGATTGCCATGCCATTCTCCAGGGAATCTTCCTGACCCAGGGACTGAACCCAGATCTCCCACATTGCAGACAGATTCTTTACAATTCAAGCTAACCGGGAAGCCCTACTTATGTGTAAGCATGAGTTATATAATACATGTGTGTGTGAAACTTGTATGTAAGTGGGATAAATAGCATCAATGATAGGAGCCATGAGAGGAAGGAATTAAGATTATACATGTATGTGTGTGGCTGAGTCCCTTTGCTGTCCACCTGAAACTATCACAACATTGTTAATCAGCGATACTCCAAGACAAAATAAAAAGTTAAATAAAATTAAGTTTTTCAAAAAAGAAAATTAAAGGTCTCCCCACACATTACTTTTTCTGAATGCTTTTGCTTACTGTATGCTATACTGTTAAGCCAGTTTGCTTACATTTTGCACATATATCAGAAAAGCATAAAGCAAAATGTGTTAAATCATTTAATATCCACATGCTCTTTCAATAGTAGGCTTTCATTCCCAAAGCAGCAGCAGAAGCCTTTCAGAACTCTTAAAATAACCTCTCTCTCTTCTGCTTAAAGAATAATTTTTTTGTTAAGCATATTGTTAATAGTCAAAGACTTCAATATTTAGCTCTCCATGCCATTCATGTAATAAGGGGGAATTAAGTGATTTATATAACTAGCAGTGTATGTGGAAAATATATAGTCCTTTGTGACAGTAACAAGTTAGAATAGACATAGCGTTGCTTTTCTCTTTGAGAACAAATAAACAGCTTAAGCTATTCCTGGGGCACTTTTTTAATTGTGATAAATCACATGGAAAGATAAATGGGAATATATTTCCCTTACAGAAGGAAAACTGCTGTGTCTGTTCTAAGTTGTTCCCAGCCTAAGTGTCAGACAGCGGTGGATTCCTAGCCTCATTTTCCCCTTCCTCTCCTTGTTTTGGTATGTCAGGAGATGTTATCCTAAAAAAAAGAGTAGAGGAAAGGTGGGCTATTTTGCTACTTGATAGCTGCTCTAATAAAAATCTTCAGAGAGCGGAAGGTTATATATACCTTTTGGAAAAAATAAGATCAAGGGATTTAGATTCAATGTGTCTCCCATTACTTTAGATGTATTCTGTTGTATTTATGTTCATGTTAATTCAAGTAGTTGTCATTTTTTCAGCTCTTGTTTATACTTAAGGAAGAATTGTGTTTGAGAAAGAAACTCTATCAGTGGCCCCCTTTTATCTGTTGCTTTTTTCTATACATCTATTCTGTGACAGTTGTGAATAAGTATACCTAATATGTATTTTTGAACTATGTGAAATTGCTGTTTTGTAGGTCAAAGAGATCAAATGAACACAGAAGTCATCAGATGATTTTGTTTTTATGTGGAAAAACAGAGAAGTAAACAGGAGAAAATATAGAATAGAAGCTCCTTCTCTGGTGGCTCAGATGGTAAAGAATCTGCTTACAATGCAGGAGACCTGGGTTTGATCCCTGGGCAGGAAGATCCCCTGGAGAAGGAATGGCAGTGTTCTTGCCTGGAGAATGCCATGGACAGAGGAGCCTGGCGGGCTGCAGTCCATGGGGTCGCAAAGAGTCGGACACGACTGAGCGACTAGGCACAGAACATATTTAACAGTAGTTCCCAATTAATGTTTGTTGAATAAATGAGAAAATCATATAAGTAACTAATAGGTTAAAGCCAACTCCAAATTAAAAAAATGAATCAACCCATTTCATTGCAAACTGTTTTTGAAACACTAAGTTGAAGCCAGCGTTATATAAACAACATATTTAAAATCACCTACATTTCCTGTATTGTCTAAATTTGAACTTTCATTTTAATCTCAAAGTTAAAATCTCTTACAAATCCAGAAAGCAACAAATATAATACTTCAAATTCCAAAAAGCATGATGGCAATAAAGTGAGTATTCTTTATCTGCTTCCAATGTAGGGATGAGAGTAAAACTTCAGTAGAGAATTTCTAACCTATGTTCCCAAATAGGAAACAGTCTACAAAACAAGTAATTTTCTGTGTAATAATCTCGTGCTTTTGTGCCTACTGATCATGTCAGCTTGTATTAAACAAAGCTGATTGTTTTTCCTAAAGACAGTGTAAGAATTGGTGTCAGGTAAGTTTTATGAAGGAAGTCGATATTCAAAGAAGGAGAGGTGCTTGTTTGAGGTCCTACTAGCAGTTAAGTTTTTCTCCACAGAGATAAGAGTTTATCTCCCTGTTTCTAAGAGATTATGTCTTTATACCATGCCTCATGAGATGGACAGACTTCTGCAAATGGACTAGAAAAAAAATCACACAGCTGCATGTTGCTTTAGGCTATTAGATGAGTGGTATCATGACGTGAGTTTGAGCAAACTCCAGGAGTTGGTGATGGACAGGGAGACCTGGCGTGCTGCAGTCCGTGGGTCACAAAGAGTGGACACGACTGAGTGACTGGACTAAACCGAGAAAACCGTAACTTAGTCTCTAGATTTTCATTTTCAAGCTCCCACATTACATTTTCTTTCATCCCTCTTGACTTCTTAATGTGAGGCAAGACTCATCATGAAAAAAGCGCCCAAACCCTCATCCATCTATTCTATCAGTGCCTTTATTATCATTTTTTATTTGGCTGCTCTGAGTCTTCGTTGCAGCACAGTGGATCTATCTGTGGTTCTCCACCAGGGATTGAACCTGGGAGCCCTGTAGTAAGGGCATCATGTCCTAGCCACTGGACCACCAGGGAAGTCCCAGCTGTTTTTCCCTTGAAGTCCAGTTGACTTACAGCGTTGTCTTAGTTTCAGGTACACAGCACAGAGATTCCACTGGATAGAGAGAGAAGAGTAAAAGAATCTTTTTCAGATTCTTTTCCCAATTAGGTTATTACAAAATATTGAGTATAATTCCCTGTGCTATAGAGTAGGTCCATTTATCTATTTTGTATCTACTAGTGTGGAATTGGTTTCCTTAAAGCAGAAGATCTGTGGAGGTAGGATTTGTGAATGTTGCTATAGCATTTTCTTCAAAGCAGTGAGATGAATGTTAGGGCAGGATCTTGGGGCCACTCGTTTCATCTAACGTTCTGCTAAGACTCTTCGAGGTGAGGGGGAAAGCGGCCATGGCACATAACTCACCCTCCCACTAGTGAGAAGTCCCATCGGACATCCCACTGCTTTCATTGCAGTACCTACCACGGAGACATTTAATGAAGTCGGTTGTTTGAAAGGACAAGTCACAGGATATGTGCCACCAGGCCAGACACCCCCCTGGAGCACTCTGTCAGCTCTGCCTCTAACATGAGATGACCCACCGCAACAGCAGGTGAGAGGTAGTTGGCCTTGGGGTGACAGATAACTCCCAGTAATAGCATCCGGGAAAAGCAGGACAGAAGTCACTTGAGCACCAGCCTCTGGTGCCTGCTGTTGAGAACGAGCTTCGTGTGAGCCCAAACCAAGAGAGGTTTTCCAGAATGTTCATATAACCTGCTGCATTTTAACATTTTACACTATTGATCCTATGTACAAAATAACTAATGAGAACCTACTGTATACCACAAGGAACTCTACTCAGTGCCCTGTGGTGACCTGCATGGGAAGGAAATCCAAAAAGAGAGGGAGTGTGTGTATATATGTACACATGTATATATGGCTGATTCACTTTGTTGCACAGCGGAAGCTAACACAACATTGTAAAGCAACTCTACGCCAATAAAAATTAATTTAAAAAGTAAAATAAAATGTATGTATGTTGATCAAAGAAAGAAAAAGCAGTGGATTTTGTTATATGTAAACTGTGGCCATGCTAGCACTCTCCACAAGATTGATGGGTCAATTCTCAAAATCCTAGATGTAATTTTCCACCACATTTGACCAGCTAAATACACATAGAGTTTGGCAACAGTTTTCACTTCATTGTCGGTAATTTTTTTAAACACAGACAGAAATAGGGAGGAAATCCTCAGAAGAATGAAATCATTAGAGTCAATTCTATTTGTGTATTTTTAGACAATCAGAACAGTTCTTTGAAGGCAGCTTGTGGTAATAATTTTATGCATGTTTCCTATATAGCCTGGGCCTGGAATCTGCCCTGATCTGGCTTCCTGGTTGGCCGCCCTCCTACAAACACTGCAAAAATGAAATGCTGCCGCAAGGAATTGTCCCCGAGACAGGCCGCTCCACAGAAGCACATGGCACAGTGGCACCTGGATCAGGAAAGCCAACCACTTCATCAGACTCAAGAAATTACTACTAACCAGATCATGAGCCTTCTTCCCTCCAACTAGAGCAGTGATGATGAGAATGATGGTATACTGAGAATTTAGGATCAGACACTGAGTTAACCTCCCAAACCCTTCCTTGTAACAGCACATCAGGACCAGTCATGTTCTCCAAACTTTGAGGGTGAAGACGCTTGTCCAAAGCCTCATGGCAAGAGGCCTGTCCCTGACCCAGCACCCACCTAGAGTAGTGAAAACTAAGTCAGCCTGCAGTCAGTCAGATGACAGACTTCTAGAGTTGGCGGCAGCAGTCAGTAATAATGCATGACAGAATAGAGCTTTCCCCAGAGAATGGGAGGTTTACACTGTCCTCTCTTTTAAACCCGTTAACATGCCTCCCAGAAGTTGCCTAGGTAGAAACAAAAGACTAGAAAAAGAGTAATAACAAGAGAAAAGTGTGAAATGTCGTGTTGACATGAAAACCAGAAAGAAGAACATTTAAATCTATTTTGAAAAATAACTTTCAATTCTGTCCAAGTAAATTGCATCTCTCTTTAGTGAATGCGAGTGACTTCTGCTGCCTAATTATGTGAACAGGGAAAGAAAGACATAAAAGGCAATTTGAAATGAAATCAGCTGTGACATGACCTTCAGTGCATGTAAAATACTTGTTTTCAATATAAAATCAGGTATTTTTAATCAATACAAAATTAGTTTCTACCAAACACCACTTGATGAAGGATGAACAACATTTTGTAAATGTCACTTTGGAGGGGTTCCAAATTATTAGGAAATTGAGGATAGTTTACATATCTTGGGGGTTTTATTTTGCCTTTTAAAAAAATTTGTATTTAATTTTTATTGGAGTGTAGTTGCTTTACAACGTTGTGTTAGTTTCTACTGTAAAGTAACGTGAATCAGCCATCCATGCACATACATTCTCTTTTTGGATTTCCTTCCCATTTAGGGCACCACAGAGCGCTGAGGAGATCTCCCTGTGCTGTACAGCGGGTTCTCATCAGTTATCCATTTGATACACAGTGTAAGTAGAGAGTGTGTGTGTGTGTGTGTGTGTGTGTGTGTGTATACATGTATATCTTGTTTTATTCATCTACTTATTTATTCATTCACCCCACAAATAGTTTATTAAACACTAGGACCTAAGGATAACATAGCTTCCCTGGTGGCTCAGGGGTAAAGAATCCACCTGCCAGGCAAGAGATGGGGTTCAATCCCTGGGTCGGGAAGATCCCCTGAAGAAGGAAATGACAACCCACTCCAATATTCTTGACTGGAAGGTCCCATGGACAGAGGAGCCTGCTGGGCTATAGTCCACGGGATCACAAAGAGCTGGACACGATTTACCAACTAAATAACAACAAGGATAAAATAGTGGGCAGATAGCATAAAGTATGGCCTCTGACCCAGGGATATATGAACGCTAGATTTAAACATTTATATAAAAGCGTTCAATAAGCTCCTCTACGTGCAAAGGGCTCTGCTTTACCTTTAGGATGAGAAGGTGGGGTACACAGGACACCGACTTCAGACCAAACTGCACGCAAAGAGCAGCAGGAAGGAAACTGAACTGCAGTGGCTCAAGAGGAGAGCGCAGAGCTGGTGCCGACGAGAGGTTACAGTGGGCTTGGACCATCTAGAGCCAGGGCGTAGCGAGCAGGCCTGGGGGAGGTGGTCTGTCCCTCATCACAGCCATGGTCACGGTTGATGATGGGCAGGAGGTCTGAATGAGGAGGAGGGGTGCCTGGCTCCCATCCCATGGCCGGGTCTCCCCTGCAAGGGACCTGGCAGCTTCCTGCGTTAGTCTCCTCCTTGATCAGGTGAGAGAATTTGGACCAGGTGGTCTGTGTGTTCCCATCACTTAATTTCAGTTCAGTTCAGTTGCTCAGTCGTGTCAGACTCTTTGCAACCCCATGGACTGCAGCACGCCAGGCCTCCCTGTCCATCACCAACTCCCAGAGTTTACCCAAACTCGTGACCATGGAGTCAGTGATGCCATCCAGCCATCTCATCCTCTGTCGTCCCCTTCTCCTCCTGCCTTCAATCTTTCCCAGCATCAGGGTCTTTTCCAATGAGTCAGCTCTTCGCATCAGGTGGCCAAAGTATTGGAGTTTCAGCTTCAACATCAGTCTTTCCAATGAACACCCAGGACTGATCTCCTTTAGGATGGACTGGTTAATTTAAGCAATGTAAAATATTTTTTTATTTTATTCTCAGAAGGGACTATCAATGTAAAAACATTTGGGGGGGGGGTGCAGCTTACAGCATGCAGGATCTTAGTTCCTCAAGCAGGGATTGAACCCACGGACCCTGCAGTGGAAGAGTGGAGTCTTAACTACTTGACCACCAGGAAAGTCCCAGTGTAAATGCATTTTCGTCTCTAAATTCGGCAGCTTAACCTTCCTGACTAGAAAGACTCAGTGTTTCAACACATCTTATGAGCACCTTCCAAAGCACCTTTCAAGCCCTTGTTTGCCAGTGACAGTGAGCTGTGTGGTGGAGAGAGTGTATTTTGGGAGCTTATTATTCAGGTAGAAATGGTAACAGGCGTATAATATCCGTCTGTATGATACTGAGCCCTGACCAACCATGCTGCTGTTTTCTCGGTGCCCTGCCTTCCAGGAAGGGCTCCGCCTAGTGGCTACACTTACAGCCGCCCGCCTGCCAGGATCTGCGGACTGAGTCCTACTGATCACTGCATCTGCAGTTCTACCAGGACCAGTGTATGTCTGTGTTAAGACATCATCTCTGGATCTCTCATCCAAGATGCACATCCCATTAGAGAGTTCACTGCAACGGGCTGTGTGCCAAGAGGAGATTAAGGAGAGAAAAGTTTTGCCCTCTACATTGAGTAGGAGAGAAAGTCACTCAGGGCAAAGTGAGCTGCCTGGGGGAGGCCCCCCTCCTCCGCAGGGAGAACTCTTGGCGATCAGGGGCCACACGAAAGCCCTGCATTTGCCCAGAGCTGAGATCTGCCTGTGTCAGGAAAAGAAACACAGAACAAGGCAGGAGATGCAGAAGACAAACTCCATTCATTTTACAATTTCTCTGAGGGTTCGGCCTAGGGCCAGATGTCTGTCATCTAGTCGGTAAGACTCAGGGTGACTGCCCTCTTCATCTTGATGCTGAAGCATTTTCATTGTTTAGATATGTTCATGGACATGTCAAGAAGGGTGGAGATTAAATGAGATGTTGCACGTGAAATGACTTGTATCAACTCAAAAAGGGTGGAACAGATGTGCTTACTTTTATCTGATGGAGAAAGCAAGGGCAGAGGGCTTTAGAGGATGAAGGGTAAGGGGGGGGGGGGTCGCTGTACAAATGCATAAAACTGCATTCTGGCGGCCTAAGCTAATTCAGCCCTAAAAGCATTCTGCTCTTTTAATCATAACATCCCTCCATCCCTTCTGGGTGGATCTTTGGGAGAAAAGCTTTCCCTGACTGAGCACAGCAGGGCGGTGGCACAGCAGAAAGGGCTCCCATGGGGAAAAGAGGAGCCTGCGGGAGCAGTCAGCCCCCCAGCATGTCAGGATGGCATCGGGGTTCGGCTGAGAGAAACCCTGCTCTGTATCAGGAGGAAAGACTCATCCAGAAGTTCCGCACGTCCGAAGAATTCATCACCTTATGCTGCATCCGTTCACGCTGTGCTCCACGAAGGACGCTGAGTCCGTTCACACCGTGACGTGAGAGCACCTACTGTGGGGCGACTCTGAGTCTCCCAGACATGGATGACGAGCTGTATCCTGTTTCCATGGCCACCGTATCTGCAACACTTAGGGGATGGTGACAAAGCATCATCTCTTCTGAAAGCTGACCCCTAAACTGACCTCAGCAATAGTCAGTGAGCAGTTCCCCACCCTCAATGTCTATAATGGTCACACAAAGTCTTTTGAAACCTCTGGTTTACAAAAGCACAATCAATACTGGGTGGGAGGGAGTTTGGGGGAGAATGGATACATGTAGATGAATGGCTGAGTCCCTTTGCTGTCCACCTGTAACTATCACAACACCTAAATCAGCTATAGGTAAGGTAAGGTGAAGTCGCTTAGTCGTGTCAGACTCTTTACGACCCCACGGACTGTAGCCTAACAGGCTCTTCCATCCATGGGATTTTCCACGCAAGAGTACTGGAGTGGGTTGCTATTTCCTTCTCCAGAGGATGTTCCCAACCCAGGGATTGAACCCAGGTCTCCCGCATTGTGGGCAGATGTCTTACCGTCTGAGCCACCAGGATAAAAGGTTAAAAAAATTCAACAGGAAGAAGATCCAACCTCAAACGGAGAAGAGACGAATTCTGATTCTTGTAGGAACATCTCAGTAGTTTGCTTACACAAGGTTACGATGATTGAAACTTTGGCTCGTGAGACTTTCCCTAACACAGTTCTGAAGCCTCAGATCCCATATTCCAGATTCCATTTCCATTTCCCAAACCACTGCTCTGTCTGCGGCTCTATTTGCTCCTTCTTTTTCATTTTCAGGATGAAGTGGAAGGAAACCAGGTGCCCACCCTGATTTTAGAGAGAAAATACCCAGAATGCTCCACTTGTGACCCCCGTCTGATCACCACTCTCCCCCTGAGGATGCTGCCAGCACAGGAAACACCCCGGAGGCAGAGGCGCTGCCGGAAGCAGTTAGGCTGTGATGAGAGGAGCGCAGAGCCGGAGGGCCTACAGCAGAGAGGTCCCGCTCAGCATCAGGCCTCCTTGGAATTTCTAGCTCTGTGGACTAACCTACATCCCCAGAGGAGAGGTCACCAGCCACAAAGCTTTGCTGGAGCTGTGTTCCAGGAGGGACGCCAGTCTGGCCAAGAGTGGGCTGGGATGGCTCAGTGGGAGCGCCTGGGCAATCCCTCGCCATGCCCTGCAAACCATCATCACTGGACGGAAGCTTTGAGGGGACAGGGCCCAGAGAGGAGATGCCCCCACACCACACCCCTCTCGGATGGCCAGCCAGAATGAGAAGAGACACCTCCATCCTCGGGGAAGGTAGAACTGAAAGGCACTCTTCTGTCAAGGCACTTGGGACCAAGCCAGTAAAAAAGGAGAAAGCACTCGATACCCATTGGAATACAAAAGACGGAAAGCTGATGACACCGAGTAAAGGCAAAGACGGCACGGGGAGGGTGCAGGACAGCAAGACTTTCCAAGAGAAGGGACTGGGAGCACTTAAGTTGCACACATTTCTCATAACCCATCGGTTTTAATGATAGAACTATGCCACATACACACACACATACACAGTACATATATATCCCAAAAAGTTCCTTTAGGGATCACTATCTCTGTGTAATTGGGAGTCAGAAAGTTGATGACAATTTGAATATCTACTGGGGCTTCCCTGGTGGTTCAGACAGTAAAGAACTAGCCTGCCAGTGCAGGAGATGCAAGAAACGTGAGTTCGATCCCCTGGATCGGGAAGATCCCCTGGAAATGGAAATGGCAACCCACTCCAGTATTTTTGCCTGGGAAATCCCATGGACAGAGGCGGGACCACAATCCATGGGGTCACAAAGAGCTGGACACAACTGAGCATGCACGCACACACACTGAGTATCTGTTACTGAAAGAGTAAGTAGGGAGAATATGTACATGCAATACTTTGATTTAAACAACAAAGTACACTCATTAATATAAATGGACCTTATACATATATTTGAAGGAATAAGCAGAATGAAATAAATAATGCAACACCATTTGCATAAGTTAAAAATATAGGCACACAGGACATGGAAGCAACCTAGATGTCCATCGACAGATGGGTGGATAAAGAAGATGTGGTACAGATATACAATGGAATATTGCTCCGCCATAAAAAGAAATGAAATTGAATCAGTTGAAATGAGGTGGATGAACCTAGAGTCTGTCATACAGAGTAAGTCAGTCAGAAAGAGAAAAACAAATATATATTAATGCCTATATATGGAATCTAGACAAATGGTACTGATTAACCTACTTGCAGGGCAGCTGTAGAGACGCAGATATAAAGAAGGGACTTGTGGACACAGTGGGGGAAGGAGAGCGGTACGGGTTGAGACAGCGGCACTGCCGTGTGCCCCCAGCCGCGCGTGAAAGCAGCCAGCCAGCAGGGCCTGCTGCACCGCACAGGGGGCCCAGCCTGCTGCTCGGCGAGGGCCTGGGGGGATGGGGAGCGGGCGTGAGCCTCAGGCAGGAGGGCACAGACGCATACATATGGCTGAGTCCCGGTGTTGCACAGCAGAAACTAACATTATAAAGCAGTTGCATTCCAATAAAAAATAAGAACACAGGCACACAAAACTACAATATCCATTTGGGAACAATGATGGCAAACCAAGACATTCCCCTGAAACACCGCAGAAAATTGTCTGTGGGGGCGGGCGGGGGAGGACATAAAAGTAGGTGGTGGGTATAAAAGAAGAGGAAAGGGAGAAAATGAGAGAGGAAGGATTCGTATATAGAGTTATGATAACTTGCCATGACTAGGAAATCGGTTTCATGCAATTATCTGCGTCTGAGTCCAAACAACATCCCATCTGTAGAGTCTGATTAACATATACAGCGCTTCTCCTCTACCTCCTTCTCCCTATCAACAGTCTTAGATGGAATAAAACCATATGCTTACGACAAACACCAGAAAGGAGAGCTACCAGGCCAGATGGATCTCCCTGTAGACCCCCAGGGCTCCCTCTACACACTGGCATATCCGAGTCACACCCGGAATTCTTGCAGAGACTTTCTGAAAATCACTACACTTCAAAGGTGGAAAAGAACTTATATCGCAATCAGCCTTCACAATTTACAGATGAGGTGGCTGGAACCCCTCAAGATGACAAGTGACCCAGAAAGAGAATGTACGTCCCTTCACTCGAGCTGGGGATTTTCCACTATATACTTTAACTACACAATTTAACACTAAACAACTTTATCTTGTATAACTTTTTGAGGACAATGACAATGTCTTATTTGCCTCCCTCATTGAATCAAACTCAAAACTTTTGTATCAATGAATAGAAGTTTATTTTATTCCAAAGTGCTGGTTGGCCAGTTCTTCTATCATCAAGTTTCTAGGTTCAATCACAGTAAGGACCAACAATTTCTATTCTACAAACAGATTCTGTTGGTCAGGATGAGATCTGGGTCCATAGCAGACCCAGTGAGTTGGTGCCATGATGAGGAACAAAATCATCTCTTTCAATGATTTTTTTTTCCACCACAGTTCTCACCCAGAATACAGCAAACTAATTAAGCCATGACTCAAGACGGAGTTCAGTACTTTCAATCTGCTAAATTGCTTGATCTCGTATTGAATGAACCTCCCTGGAGCCCCTCCATGTTGACGGCTCTGCAGCTACCATGCCATGCCATGGAACGGGAGGCTGCAAACACAGCTGTGAAAGACACTTGAGTGATGCCATTTTTCATTCTCCCGAGCGCCATACTGGTTCACCCCTGTGTGGCTTTCCCATGGCCTCCAGCAGCCAGGAGAATCCCAAGGCCTCGTTAATTTGTACTCATGTTTCCAGACTCAATTCAGGTCCAAAAAAAACCCCCCTGAGCCCTCACTACACATCCGAAAAATAACCTATTTACGTGTCTTCTGTCCCCACCCATAGAGTTACAATAGTGCAGGAATTGAGCCCTTCTCCTCGTTCCCCAAAGTTTCCACCCAATTCCTGACTCACAGTAGGGGCTCAAAAACTGAAAAAAATAGCTATGAGAGAACTAAGAAAGGCAAGGTCAGGGCCCAGTTAGCTTTTCAGATGCACTCATCAGGTGAGTACAGTCCAGAGAACGGAGGGGTAGCTTAACTTCAGGCAGGCCAGGGGTACAGCTCCGTGCAGGGAGAAAGGGAAAGCTGGCTTCTCAGGTCAGAATCTGGCAATGGTTGGTGGATGTTGGCTTTATGCAAGACGCAGTTACTCAGGCAAGCAGCCTCAGCATTAAAATGGCAGGATGCTGGGCAGTAAAAGGTTGCTGAGTCATGTTTGACTCTGCAACCCCATGGACTGTAGGCCACCAGGCTCCACTGTCCACAGGACTCTCCAGTCAAAAATACTGGAGAGGGTTGCTGTTTCCTTCTCCAGGGGATCTTCCTGACCCAGGGATTGAACCTGCGTCTCCCACGTCTTCTGCCTCACAGGCAGATTCTTTACTGCTGAGCCATCAAGGAAGCCCCAGTAAGGGGTTTGGGTGCCAGGAAATCAGAAGCACAGGCAAGGCCACTGACTGGAGGCTAGAGGTTCTCTGATGGCTCCCAGCCAAGCACAGGGGCAGGCCTCAGAATGCCAGCCAACCTCAAATCCAAGGTGACAACAAGCCAAAGTATGCTGCTAGTTTGGACACCAAAGAGACCAACAACAAGCTGGTTTTGAATTAACTTACATCATGAACTCCTTATTGCCAAATTCAGACTTAAACTGAAGAAAGTAGGGAAAACCACTAGACCATTCAGGTATGACCTAAATCAAATCCCTTATGATTATACAGTGGAAGTGAGGAATAGATTTAAGGGCCTAGATCTGATAGAGTGCCTGATGAACTATGGAATGAGGTTCGTAACACTGTACAGGAGACAGGGATCAAGACCATCCCCATGGAAAAGAAATGCAAAAAAGCAAAATGGCTGTTTGGGGAGGCCTTACAAATAGCTCTGAAAAGAAGAGAGGCGAAAAGCAAAGGAGAAAAGGAAAGATATAAGCATCTGAATGCAGAGTTCCAAAGAATAGCAAGAAGAGATAAGAAAGCCTTC